>APFE031720808.1:122496-152935 GCA_000404065.3 Pinus taeda | reverse complement strand
GAATTTTTTTTTTTTTAGTATATTGCCAGTAGGGTACATTTTTTTTTAAATGCATTCATTGATATCTATTGTTGGTGGCCGAAGAGGAAGAGGAAGAAGGAAATTTAGAGGCAAGGGGGAAAACAATTCCAAGGAGAAAAGTCTAATATTCATTGCATGCATTGCAATAGAGATGGACATGATGCATCCACATGTAAGTTGTCTTGGGATAGTATTGAGCAGGAAAGAAATGAAGCCAAAGGTAAAACAAATGACAAAGGGAAAGGTAAAGCACGTAAATCCGCTCACTATGTTGTGGCACATTGCAATATTGGAGTAACTGAAGACTTTTTGAATGCTTCACTTACTTCTTGGAAAAATGATTGGTTTCTTGATTCAGGGGCCACTTGCCACATGACATTTAAAAGTGATTTTTTTGAAGAATTTATTGACAATGTTAATGGAGAAATATACTTTGTAGACAAGTAAAAAATCAAGCCATTAGGGCTTGGCACCATCAAGCTCAAACTTCCTGGTCTTCTAGACTTTCTTCTACATGATGTTTTATATCTCCTGGAGTTGAGGAGAAAATTTTGTCTTTGGTCCACATCTGCCAGCAAGGACACTCCATTCATATGTTTGATGGAAAGGTTGAGGTTAAAAAAGCATCAGATCACTCACTTGTCATGACGAGGATAAAGAAGAAAGACTTCTGAAGTTGCAAGGTACCTTTGCTCATGCACACAACTTTTCATACAATTCTCATTATGATGAAGGTACATTTCCATCAAGTCTTTTATGGCATGCTAGGTTTGGGCACTTGAATTATGAAAACTTTCGTATGTTGAAGAAAAGTGGTGTTACTGATTTTCCTACAATTCTAGGAAGCTTAAGCAATGTGATGCTTGTATCTTAGGAAAGCACAACAAACAATCTTTTCATGAGTTACATTCCAAAGCACATAGAAAGCTTGAACTTATTCAATTAGACTTATGTGGTATAATGCTTATTTCTTTTTCAAATGGAAATAAATATTTCATGACATTTGTTGGTGACTACATGAGAATGTGTTGGGTTTATTTATTGAAGAACAAATCCGATGCTTTTAAAACATTCAAGAACTTTCATGCATGTTATAGAAATATTTGGGCACTTCAACCCCACACTTATATGTCAATAAACTAGGGCTCTTCAACCCCTAAAAGATTTGTTTTATACCCTAAAAGAACATGGTCATCTGATTACATCATTCCCAAAAAGTTCCACCTGAAAAACCCTCCAGAAATGGCCTACACTAAACCATACTGACTGCTACACTGGCCAGGTGCGATGCATACTGAGTGGCACACTGTTGTGATGCATACTATTTGGGCCTTCTACAGGGTGCGATGGGCGAGGATGGACAAATGTCTGAAACAGTTTGCTAGGTGGTTGTTCATGGAATCTTTTAGAAGTTTCTCCTATGACACTTACCTCTCTGAGTTCACCTGGGGATGAGTAAGAGATCTAAGAAATCTCCAAGTGGAACCAATTGTATCAAGTGGAATGGAACTAATCAAAAACCCAGAGATGACTCACACCCTTGCACACATCTGTAAATGGATCCCTCATCTAAGAGATCTAGGGGCTGGAATATTTTGAATTGCAAGAAAGTGGTGATAGTTTGTAATTGAGGAAAAGAGTATTGTATTGTTGCTGTGATCTTGCTATTTCATGAGGTGAAGAGGGATTGATGCTGGATCAGACAACTGGGTTGTAATTCTCCCAATAAAGTTCTTCACGTTTTCTTCCATATGATAGTGCAATTGTGAATGCTATCATTTGTAAATGCTATTATATGTTCATTATATATCTGATTATGTAATTTTTATGCTATAATAGATCAAGATGCTTTGATGGTTCTTTGTTACTCTGTTTCTAAAGGTAATCTCCAAGCGAGTTAAGTACGGGGAGGAGTTGCAAGCTCTACCAAGGGGGAGAAATATCAAGCAAGGGATTAAGCGGAAGTTCAAGGTTGGTTCCATTTTCTTTCTCTTATCTATTATACATAGAGGAAATCATTGAATTGCTTTAAACTGTTGTTTCTAGGGTAGCTACCAAACCTAAAGGGCTAGTCGATCGAAAAGACACTAGTTTTCCATGAAACAAATTGGTGACTCCACTGGGGAGAAAATAGAAGTTTGTTTGTTTTTATTATTTGTTTTATAAACTATAGACAGAGCTTGAACTCATCCAGGTATCCTTCGAATTTCTCTTGCTCTACAATTGCATAGTAGATGAATGCTACTTCAGTCAATCTCTAGTTTAGTTTATGAATTAAACATTCGACTTACAAACATTATAGATTCCATTTTGGTAGCTCAGTAACCTTTCAAGTCATTCCTTTGTACTTTTCTCTTTACTTTCCATCATAGCTAAGATTAACTCACTGAAAACAACTGCACTTTGAGCCAAAACCCATTTTAGTTGCGCTCCCTAGCCCATCGCAACGTCCATCACTGTAACGCAGTATGCATCGCACCTCCTAAGTGTGTAAAGTGCGATGCATGCCTGTTACTATGAAACCCAGGTGCGATGACTGACTGAACCTATTTCCATTCTAGAACTTTGGGGTTTTTGATCCTGTTTTCAGTTTTATTTAGGTGTTTTGCTACTTATGAACAATGCCTCATTACTGAAGCCTACTTGCATCACATAGATCAGCCTCCATTATATTAGGATTAGTAAATGTTTTTATGTCTTTTTTCATCATTTACGATTCTTTGTCGAAAATTTGCTTAAATCTATATGTCGCTTTGGTACAAAAAGTGCCGTAACTGTTGTTTTGTGTCAAAAAGTGAAGTGTCATGGATTCTTCCTTCCATGGTTAGTCGATTGTACTTTTTTTCATGTATTTGATTTGATTTATTTTTATTCGAAGTGTCAAAATAATTTTTTATTCAGAATTGAAAAGTGTCGTTTAGTCTTCCTTTATCTTTTGAAAAAGAAATTGTCGAAAATGTCACTTTGAGTAAAATACTTCAGATCTTTGCTACATTCAGTTTTCCCTTCTAGCATTTTTCACATTAAGGGGAATGAAAACAAATACATGCATTTGCATTTGCATTTAGTTTGTTTGCAAAAAATGATTTAGGAAAATTCACTAGTGTGTGCTCTTTGCTCTTTCTTTGAAAGAATTATAATCTTCTTTCCCTAGTAGCTAGGATTTTCATTGCTCAAAATAAACAAAGATTGTTTATCATTGTAGATTGCATTTTAGGAGTCTCAAATCCACATCATGCGGTGAACCATTGAAATAAAAATTTAAACAAGATCAACTCTAAAATAAATTTCAATGAACCTAACAATGCTTTGGAACTTAACACAACACATCTAGAGGTCTAGGCTAGAGACATGTTTCGGCGTCGTAAAAACTAGTAACTATTGTTTTCATCGAAGGTTGGGTGATTTCTCCTCCTTGATATGACAAGTGCTAGCATGGAATTTTTCTCACCGTACCGTCGCGTATATATTGGGAGACCACAATAGGCTTATATCCTTTATCCATAGGAAGCCGAGTCTGCCGCCTTATTGATCGCAATGCACTGAACACAACATTTGGGAAAATTGATTGTCGTACATAAGTCCTTGGTAGTTTCTCTTTAATTTATCACCAAGGTGTATATTGCAGTTTTATGATTGGTTTGGTAATCCCTCTATCTAGATTTTTCAGAGTATTCAATTTCATTCCTTTTTTACTCCTTAAAAGAAGAGGTCCATCTGAGCACTTGTCGCTTTAGGTTCATTAAAAATCGAAGGGGATTAGAGTCATCTTTAGCTTTTTCTCGACTCTTAAAAACTGAAAAAGCAAAGTTGTGTCAAAGAATATTTAAAATTAATTGAATTCAAAATATTAACATCATTTTTCCCCTTAATTTTGAGTTGGTCAAGTAAACTGCAATCGTGGAAGAAAGTCAATCAAAACCCCATTGTTCGTGGAGATTAGCGAGTCAATCGTCTTTGACTCCAGAAGCAAAGCCAATCCGAGAAAAATGGCCTTGTTTAACTAAGTCCAATTCATCTGGTTTATTTGAAACTTTTGTTTCAACATCGTCAGAGACTACAGTTACTCCGTTCATTTCTGGTACATCTACCTTTAGAAAAGAAGTTTCGCAGTTACAAGAGGACATTAGAACTGATCCTAGTGTAACGGTAGACACTTCTGTACCTGAAATAACTCCATCTAGAGTTGATACAGAACCCATCTCAGTTCAAACCGAGGCTACATTTGAACCAATAGTTGTTCAAGGATATCCCTTTGAAACCGATGTTCACTTACTTGAACATCTGGAAGTTGAGTTTCAGAATTCAGAAGGTGTCACCCCTCTAGTATCTGTCACTGCATAAGTTATACCTTCTTCAGCTCCAGAAATATTTTATGGACCTGACGGTCTCCCTCTTCCACTTGGTCTAATTACTATAAAGGAGATAGTAGAGGATCCTCCATCTAGTACCCTGTTGCATTTTGGAATTGGGATTCATTTGTATCCTTCTACTCCTGAGTTTAGTTCTTTTAATCATCCTTCATTGCAAGTTCCTGTTGAATCACTAGGAAATATTTTGGATAGACTAAACATGTCTGAGCAACCATCAACATCTAGAAGTGTGCCATCTGATACAACTACAACAGAACTTCCTGCTACCATTCCTACAATGTTTGCTGGTATACCATCTGTTCCAACTAGTTATCAATCACTAGCTGGAGTCCACTCAGGGGCTGCTTCGGCAACATGGTCTACTCCTATTTATTCATTTGGAGTCCCATTTGGTATTTCTAATGTTGAAACTCATCAATTTGATCCTACAAGCCAGTATCAATTTGGGCAGACCAGTCTTCAAACACTGGACTACCGCCATATGGAGGACAGTATGATTTTTCATTGTTCCCTCCTGGGGAACAACCATATTAGAGTTTACAACAAAATTCAGGTCAAACTGGAATTTCATCCAGTGGTTGGGTACCAATACTGCCACAACAACCAAGGGTTGTATACTCAATGCAACTGATCCAACCTGTCTCGAATATTTCCACTACACCTGCTATTATGACTATGTCGCAAGTAAAAACACTGCCTGTTGGGTCTCAACCTAAAGTCTCTCAGGTTGTGATACAACAACCACTTGTCTCTATGGCTCAATCACAACCTCAGGTTAGTTCTTCCCTATCTATAACGACTTAGGCACAAATGGGTATTGTCGATACGCATCTTGGTCAATCTTCCAATATTGGGAAATAGCAAATGGTCCAACAACCATGGCTGGTATAATACCAACAACCGCAATTCCAGCAAACCCAACCTCAGTTTGGGCTTGGTTTACAAGCTCAAACTGGATTTGGTCAATATCAAGCCTACTAAGGACCTGAGCAACAAGGTTTTGTAGGTAATAGACAACCGCATTTTCAAAACAGTTATCAACAACCACACTATACTGGTTATGTCCAACAACCCTATCAAATTTACCAACATAAGATACATTATGCTGGTATGCAAAGACCTACTGCTAAGGTGATTCCATCTTATCCTGGGTATGCTTCACCTAACCTGAATCAATAGTTGCCTTTTGTAGCAACTCTAGAATTACTAGATTTGAACTGGTTGACAAATGATCCGATTACATACGCCCCTTGGTGGCCAACGATTCCTCAAAAACTTCTCTCTGATATTCCTAAATTCAATGGAAATCTAGGTGAATATCCATCGAATCACGTGATGACTTTTCATTTGTGGTGCTCATCTAACACCTTGAATGATGATTCGATTAAGCTTCCCCTTTTTCAAAGAATGCTCACTAGTCCAGTAGCGAAATGGTATATTGAATTACTTAGAGCTTTGTTTGATAACTTCAACACCCTTGCCACTACTTTTCTAACCCACTTTTAGTTACCCATTAGTTACAAAATGGGGACAAAACTCCTTACTAACTTTAAACAAACCATGACCACTCACATATCTGATCATATTCATGAATGGAAACGTTGTTGTCGAATGGTAAAGATGTATGTTCCTGATCAACTATTAACTAAGAGGTTTATTAAGTCCTTATTGCCATCTATTATTGAGGACGTGGCAAAAGGAGGAGTTGTTACTGAAGAACAAGTCATTGCTCGTGCCCAATATTTAGACTTGATCTATACTCAGTCTGGCACACTCTACGACAAAATTCTTGACACTCCTAGACCAAAATTTTCCGTTCTCCCTCCTCCTAAATCGAATAGATACTCTCATGCCAGTGACAGCATGATCGGTGCCTCAAGCACACAAACCGTAAAGGCTCCATCTGGTAAAGCTCTTGCTGTTTTAGTCAGAATTCAAATGAAAAAACTCTTGCCTTGGAGATTAATGCCATGTCATTTGATAAGGGCAAGAATAAAAAACAATTACGAGGCAAGAAGAAAGGGAAAAATAATAAGAAGAAACAGTAGAATTCAACTCCTGAAAAATTTCTAAGAACCCTACTGGTCCAAAGAAACCTCCTCGTTTTCCATGTTTCATATGTAATGAGGAGCATTATATGAGAGATTGTCCACATCGAGTTGAGGTTGCAAAATTTTTAAAGGCTTCAAGTACTTCAACTGTGTTGACTGATTCGTTTCTGAACCCAGAAACTAAGCTGGTTGCTATCAATCATACTTCCACATCCCAAGCGCTTATGTTATCCATCTCAAACAAGCAAAATGACGCTTTGATATCGACAAGGAATAAATATTATGGAAATCCACCATCGTCAAACAACCAGGCTACAAATCAACCTAGTGGTTCGACAATGACTTCACCAGAAGTTGTTCCACCCATTATTCCTGAATTGACCATAAAGCTGCTAAAGGGAGTGGTACATAAATCGAAATTTAATCTTCATGCTCAAGCTACTTAGAATTATAATATAGTGGAGGATCTGGCTCAATCGCCATCCGCTATGTTGACACTTGAGGTATTGCAAAATTGTCCCTCCCAAAAGTAGGCTTTGTTATTAGTAATAGGTGGGATTGATCCAGCGGATTCCAATCTGGTGACCTTTAATCATAAAGGATATACACCTTAGTTACCAGTCCAACTCGCTTTCCTTATATAGGTAAAATCCCTCAATAAAAATGTTCATCGAACCGTCATCGATGAGGGGGAATCTACCTGTATTATGTCAATGAGTTACTAGAAAACTCTTGGTTCACCACCCTTGCCGCAATCATCAACAAAATTAAAAGTGTTCGATGGAAGAACATACACTCCATATGGGATTTTAAGTAGTTTGCAAGTCGAACTGGGGGGAAAGACAATAGAGATTGAAGTCGAGGTCATTGATGGAAACCTTGATTACAATATCTTACTGGGAAGACCCTGGATTTATGCTATGGCCGTTGTTGTGTCTACATATTTTAGAAAGATTGCATTTCCCTTCCAAGGTGGAATTATAATTGTTGACCAACTAGCCTTTTTTCCTAACAGTTCACAAGTTACTACAAGCATTCCATTGATCCATGGAAGTTCACATTCGCTTCAAAATGTCAGAGTAGGTCTCCTAAAAGACCCTTCCTTAATGGGTACTTTTGTCCTCCAGCCTCCATATGGTCTTGCGGAAGTGGTCACAGTGGAAACCTATCATACGATCTCTTCTACATCATCTGAGTTTAAGAAGAGCTCTGACCATTTTAATACTAAGGATCATCGCGAGGCGTTGCCACCAAGCCCCATCGAATCTCTGTAGCAATCAATTTTTTGGGCTTGGATGGTAAACCTGAATCAACACTCGATGAGTGTTTGGATAGACAAGTCTTTAGAATATGGTACTGTTATCAACCCAAGAAACTCTCCTAGGTTATATCTCGGAGATGCTCGGGAACATTACAAACTCAACAAAATGTTGGAAATGGATGAATGGAAGGAATGATGCATATTCAAGCCAGATAACCACTTCTACTATGCTTAACTCCAGACATGGGTGAACACCCCCAGACTATAAGGCTTTAGACCACTAATCACTCATAGTTTAAGGAATAGGTGAAGATGGATAATATTGACCACACCAATAGATGCACAAGACCATGTGATGGCCGACTGCAACCAATAAAAAGGTCTGCAAATCTATTTCCTAATGCACAGACAGGATGACTGCTCTCTGGCACTAAGAAAAAGAAACCTGCATAACACATTCTATAATACCTACAAGATTCTAACACAGAGGTGGGATGACAACCCCTCAAATGTTAAATATCAAGAGCACATGAAAAATGCATAAGAGGCACAACCTAGAATAGAGAAGAAGTGGAAAGTGAGCAATTAACAACAAAAGAAGCCTGTATTAGCTAAAAAAGAAGACCAGAGGCTGCAAGTATCACAATAGTTACAACCTCCAGAAGTTGAACCTTACATCAAAACAAAAACCATCAACCATCATCCCATATTACATCTCTATTCTGGGTATATATAGAGTTTGATTACAAAGATATTTTGCTATTCTATGCATGGATGGGTAATAATGGACCACCAACCACTTTAACTATCTAAAATGGGCCTCTGCTACGATCTTCTACTTCAATGAATGAATTTGACATTCTCTGGCACTCTGTTGTACTCCTCAAGCAGGTGAAGTGTCGTAAAGGATGAAATTCCTTAACTACTGAATGTAAGTTTCTTCTTTGGCATCGTCCTTCTTCCTCTCAGGTACACAATGCATTGAATGTAGTAGTTGAAGTAGTAATGCACCAGACACTGATAGCTGGCCGCTTCTGTCCTTCGGGTGCATGGCATGACCAGGGGTGAGGATTGCATGGCAGGTGGATGATCTAATCAGGAGAGCAATGTTAGCTATTGGATGGAATAGACAGACGATGGAGATCTCTCAGCGGGAGGTGTCGGGAGGAAACAAAGGCACAAATGAGCCGTCGGATCTTGCATATGGATGACAGAGATTGATTTGCAGGAGCTATCAGGAAAAATATGATCATATAATCATGAGCCATTGGATCTCGGGCAGATAAGATGCATGGGGTTTTAATGAGCGGGAACAATGGTTTTCAGCGGCGAGCGGTATTGATTGCATCGTTGATGGGAGGCAAGTGGTAATCATTTGTGGGGTAGCGATTCCACTTAGGAGAAGACATGTGGTAGATGGGACTGGCAGAAAATCGCTTTATCATGCATTAACACGTGTGCGGTTCGCTGGTGTGAGAGGAGCAGATAGCGTCAGATCACACAGCAAGAACGATCGGATGGTGAAAGAGATAACGTGTTAACGAGTGAGGGAAATGACGTAGAGCATTAGATCGAAATGCATTGATCGGACGGCGCAGGTTTAATCTCACGGGCTTCCGACTGATGTGACAGGGAAACGGTGAATTAGGGGCTGGGTTAAGGCGCGCGGTTATATGAGTTTCATACTTAGCACCTGGGGGCTATATTGAAACAGGGCTTATGCCGAATATTCAAGGAAAACAGGGGTAGCGGGGGTTAAGAGAGTGTCAGGAGGATGAAGGAGAAGGAAGGAACAAACTGCTGTGGACTGCCTTCTTAGCATAACATTCAACCAAACTTATATTCGGTCTTTGAAATGCCGAATTATATACCAGAGCTAACACTGGCTCCTTCTGGGGATGAGATCCTCCCTGTGAGGTCTCAAGAACCGTAGATCAATGCCTTCATATAAAACAAGATTAAAAAACATTTGCCTACTATTCCATTGGGCATGGAGTCTAATTAAGTCTATGCTAAAACCTGTAAAAGAACATGCTTATAATCGTTAAGGCTCAGAAACCTTAAACAACATAAATCTTCAAAAACTGGCCATTTACTGGGCCATCAAAATTGTTTCCCCTTCTCCGGGTCAACATGCATGTCAGCTAGTTCATCAAAGAGTTACAAAATTGGATTTATTTGATCCTCTATCTCAAAGATTTTAGGGCATTTGACCTTATCTGGTAGATATGGATCAAATTTCATCCCCTTTTTGTATACTCTCATCCTCAGATGTTCTTCATGGGAGCCTTTGTACACCTGCTGAATAACCATGGTTGTTGTGTACTTCTCTTTGTCATTTTTGGTCTGCACAACTAATATGAATGGTGAACCAATATATTCTTGTGCAGGGGACACAAAGAAATCATCTACTCCTTCATTTTTCTTAGAGCAGTCCACATCCAAGGAGGTGTCCCATATCTGTGCACCCTTTTCCTCTATGATCTGATAAACCACCCCTTCAAGATGTGTGGAGGCCACCTGGGTAGGTTTTAGAATATCAAGACTGAGGTGATTAGTATCAACCTTGGGAATGGAGCTATGACCTGTCTCAGTGCCTAGGGGGAAATTATGAGGGATTCTCTTTTGAGCAAACAAAGAAACATAAGATGATGGGGAGCTTTCTTCTTCCTTTTTTATCACTGGGCTGGGGACAAAATCAGGTTGGCTAATTTGCAGATCTTCATAGTCAGTGGAAGATGGACAGCTTTAGGCTCTTCAAGGATTGTGAGGTCTGCTGCTAGCTATTGCTACTGATAAACTTGTTGTTCTGCAGGTACAACAAACTCACGAGCAGTGCCTCTGGATAACGACTTTTTAAAGGTAGCTCGGGTTAAGGAAGGGGTAGTGCCCTTGTCTTCCAAACCATGGACCTCCTCCTCTTCTTCAAAACGCTCTTCCTCCATGACTATACGCTAAAAAAGGGCCTTCACCCTTCTATCTTTGTTAGCATTTTTGCTTCTTTGCACAATCTTCAACTGCTCCTGTGCTCCTCTATATGGATTTGGAGTTGGAAGAGAAAAGTCATAAGGAGCTCCTGCTTCTTCAGAGTGTTGCTCACCCTCTAATATGGAAACTTTAGAGGCTAATAATTCTATCATCCTGGCTAATTTATCGATCTCAGGATCTGAGGATGATGAGGACTCACCACCCTGCCTTCTCCTATCAGCATCACCTTTGAGTCTTTCTACAGCCAGGATGTTTGATTCTACTTCAAAGGCTGCATCTTGCATATCAGCCAAAGAAGCACATATTCTTTCTCTTAATAGCAGGAAGAACTGAGAATCAAAGGCATTGACATAAGTAAGCATAGAAGAAGTAGGAGTGGGTTCCATGTCAGCTAGTATTTTGCTATACATATAGTTGAATTTAATGTTGAAATCAGACAGCAACTCACCATTCTCCCTCTGCAAGTTCCCAAATTCAGTATGATAATAGAGTAGATCCTTCTTATCCCCCCAATGCTTTAGGAACACATCATCTAAAGCCTCAATGTCTACAATAGACCTAGGGGGTAATTATCTGAACCATTTTCTAGCCTCCCCATCTTGGCTTTGGACAAAAACCCTCATCCACACATCCTCTTCATTGATATCCAGGTTGTCAGCATAACTATAAAAAGACTCAAGATGTTCTTCCATTGTTACTCCCTCTGTACCAATAAATTTAGGCATATACTTCTGATATTCTCCCGCAAGCATGGGATTCAAAGGAACAAGGAAGACCAAAGGTCCATATCTAGCAGCTACTATTCTTTCTATCTTCGTAGGTGCTCGCTGACCTGCCATGACTGAGGTAGGTGGAATGATACTGGTAGACCGAGTGATATGGATCAATGAAATGGATGACAGAGACGGAGGAATATGATGGAAAACATGGGATGCTTTCTTTGGACTGAGATCTAAAAGGGAAATGAATGAACATGAGTTGTATGAATCTCTGAAGGTATTTCTACACTAGTAGAGATACATGGGACTATTTAGGCTTACCTGATCCTGATGCTCCTTTTCTGCAAATTTTTCTTCTGCTTAACGATCTTCTCAAGGTCAGAAACTGGTTTAGATGGTGATTTCTGATGATTTCTTCAAGCATGCCTCACAAACTGAGCCAGAACTGAAACGTGGAGTCTCCACCATGTTGGTTCTCTAGTAGAGTTTCCAGATAGATGATTACAACCAGAAATGTGTCCAAACCTTGTCTATCATCAAAGTTTGCAACTGTGTCATCTCCCTGGGAAGCTAAGCTTCAATATATTCTCCCCGACAATGGCGCCAATTAATGTTATCACCCCAAGAAACTCTCCTAGGTTGTATCTCGGAGATGCTCGGGAACATTACAAACTCAACAAAATGTTGGAAATGGATGAATGGAAGGAATGATGCATATTCAAGCCAGATAACCACTTCTACTATGCTTAACTCTAGACATGGGTGAACGCCCCCAGACTACAATGCTTTAAACCACCAATCACTCATAGTTTAAGCAATAGGTGAAGATGGAGATTATTGAGCACACCAACAGATGCACAAGACCATGTGATGGCTGGCTACAACTAGTAAAAAGGTCTGCAAGTCTATTTCCTAATACACAGATAGGATGACAGCTCTCTGGCACTAAGAAAAAGAAACATGCATAACACATTCAATAATACCTACAAGAGTCTAACACGGAGGTGGGATGATAGCCCCTCAAATGTTAAATATCAAGAGCACATGAAAAATTCATAACAGGCACAACCTAAAACAGAGAAGAAGTGGAAAGTGAGAAATTAACAGTAAAAGAAGCTTGTATTAGCTAAAAATGAAGACCAGATGCTACAAGTATCACAGTAGTTACAGTCTCCAAAAGTTGAACCTTACATCAAAACTAAAACCATCAACCGTCATCCCAGATTACATCTCTGTTCTGGGTATATATAGAGTTTTATTACAAAGATATTTTACTATTCTACGCGTGGAGGGGTCATAATGGACCACCAACCACTTTAACTATCTAAAATGGGCCTCTGCTATGATCTGCTACTTCAATGAATGAATTTGACATTCTCTGGCACTCTGTTGTACTCCTCGAGTAGGTGAAGTGTCGTAAAGGATGAAATTCCTTAACTGCTGAATGTAAGTTTCATCTTTGGCGTTGTCCTTCTTTCTCTTGGGTACACAATGCGTTGAATGTAGTAATTGAAGTAGTAATGCACCAGGCACTGATAGATGGCCACTTCTGTCCTTCGGGTGCACGACATGACTATGGGTGAGGATTGCATAGCGGGTTGATGATCTAATCAGGAGAGAAATATTGGCCATTGGATGGAATAGACAGAGGACGGAGATCTCTTGGCGGGAGGTGTTGGGAGGAAATAGAGGAACAAATGAGCCGTAAAATCTTGCAGATGGACGGCGGAGATTGATTTGCATGAGCTATCAGAAAAAATATGATCAGAAAATCGTGAGCCATTGGATCTCGGGTGGACACGATGCGTGGGGTTTTAATGAGCGGGAACAATGGTTTTGAGGGGCAAGCAGTATTTATCGCACCGTTGATGGGAGGCAAGCAGTAATCGTATGCGGGGTAGTGATTCCACTTAGGAGAAGACGCATGGCGGATGGGACTAACAGAAAACTATTTTATCACGTATTAACATGTGTGTGGTTCATGGGCGTTGGAGGAGTGGATAGCGTCGGATCACACGGCAGGAACGATCGGACGACGAAAGAGATAACATGTTAATGAGTGAGGAAAATGGCGTAGAAAGTTAGATCGGGATGCATTGATTGGACGACGCGGGTTTAATCTCATAGGCTTCCGACTGATGTGACAGGGAAACGGTGAATTAGGGACTGGGCTAAGGTGCATGGTTATATGAGTTTCATACTTAGCGCCTGGGGGCTATATTGAAATGGGGCTTATGCTGAGTATTGGAGGAAAACAGGGGTAGCGGGGGTTAAGAGAATGTAAGGAGGATGAAGGAGAAGGAAGGAACAAACTGTTGCGGGTTGCCTTCTTAGCATAACATTTTGCAAAACTTGTATTCGGTCCTTCAAATGCCGATTTGTATAGTAGAGCTAATAGGTACCTCTTCCGATCCTTAGTCGTGTATACATTCTACAAACCAAGGAATCATCCAATCAATGATGATAGGAGAGATGTCGTGGGAAGATTACCACCATCGTTCCCACCTTCGAGATGACAATGAAGATTATTCAAGTGACCGCAATAATCCTTCAATTTTTTATTTTTTATTAAATACTGCGAATACAGTAGATTCCGAGCGAAATCTGTGAAACATTGAAGAAACTATCACCATTAATATTTCGACCAAACCTAATATTGTAGTAAATATTCACGTTAGAAAATCTTTCTCTCCATCAGAACTAAAGATTTACTGTGCTCTCTTTCGTGAATTTAGAGATGTCTTTGTCTGGTCATATGAAGAAATGCCAGGCATTGACTTGAGAATTGTTGAACATGAAATCAAGATGTATCTAGATGTAAAACCAGTATGACAAGGGCTTCGACCTGTCCATCTGAAGAAAGCCACTGTCATTAAAGCAGAAGTTGAAATTTTTTTGCATACTGGTTTCATTTACCCTGTTCCTCTCACTGATTTGGTATCGAATATTGTTCCTGTAATGAAAAAGCAAGGAATGATTAGAGTGTGCATCGATTATAGGGATGTAAATCAAGTGTGTCCAAAGGACAACTATCCTACACCCTTTATCGACCAGATTATTGATGAATGTGTCGGATATGAAATCTTTTCATTCATGGATGGATTTTTTGGATATAATCAAATTAATATCGGCCCATGGGACTAGTCAAAAACTGCCTTTATATGTCCGTGGGGCACATTCGCATACCGTAAATTACCTTTTGGTCTGAAGAACGTAGGGGAAGCCTTTTAGAGGGAAATGAATTATGCCTTCCATGACATCAAACACATCGTTCAACTGTATCTTGACGATCTACCAGCTCATTCGCAAAAACAGATTGACCATCTGCAACATTTGAGAGCCATATTTCTACGTTGCCGAAACTACAAAATACGACTCAATCTGCAAAAATGTGTGTTTTGTGTTGGTTCTGGTTCATTGCTTGGTTTTTTAGTTTCAAAGGATGGAATTCGACTCAACCCATTTAAGGTTCAGGGAATCCTTGACATGCCTCCGCCTTCAAATTTACTTCAAATTTCGATGAACTTGGGGGCAATCCGCCTATTCATTTAGATAGGAGGAAAATCCCCCAGTTCTCGTAACTCAAGGGGTTAATTCAACCACTTATTTGGTACCCCCCCAAGTAGTCTAGTCACTTCCTTTGATTGGAATCGACTAGCAAGATCCCGCCTTCCTTCTTATGTACCTTTTTGGATCATAGAACAAGTTTAAAAAACGATCGTGTATGGCACTATTATAGATGAAGGGGCATCAGTGAGTATCCTTTCCTCAACTGCTTGGAAAGTGCTTGTTTCGCCATCGCTTATGCCTGTTATGCAAAATATGTTAGGCTTTAACAAAGGAACCAATCAACCGTTAGGGATCCTTCCTAAGTTGTTGATCACTTTGGGAGGGAAAATTGTTCATCTGAACATGATGGTAGTCCCAGGGCCGTTAGATTATAATCCACTCCTTGGACGTCACTATGTTAATAGCATGGAAGCTATTGTTTCAACACTCTTCAGAGTGATGTGTTTCCACATGAAGGTAAAATTGTCACCGTTGACCAGCTTTCATTTCCCGGTCCAAGCATAGCTCCAAGTCAATCATCATCCCTAAATGGTCCTTTTACATCAGCGATAGCTCTTGAACCTTCATCCCATTCACCTATTTTCCATGAGTAGTCTGGTGAATGAAACGAAGCTTAAGGGGCATGCACTCTTTTCTATTCTGCGGATGAACCTAGTTGAAAAGATAAGTTTCCCTATAGGTTATGTGATTGGTTTGACACACCATTCACCTTTGTCTATCCCGGATGAAGCCAAGGAAGTGTTTTGTCTTCTGGATGAAAACATCCTTCCTAACTACAGTAGTTTCCATATGGTTATAGGAGACTCTCCTTTTCATCATGCTGGGGGCATGCAAACCTTTTTCCCATTTTCAATTTTCATTTTCAATTTTTAGCTTTGTCATTTATAGCTTTTTAGTTTTGTCTTTTCTAGCTTTTTAGTTTTGTCTTTTCTAGCTTGCGTAAAAATGAAACTAAAAAACTGAGCATAGTTCCCCCATGGTTCAAGCTTGTTAAAAAATGAACCCACCTTCAGTAATTAACCTTTGTGATTTCCACTCTATCAGCCTTTTGAGCCTTTTGGCCGATCATATGCTTTCACTTGGTTGTTTGACCCTTTTGAGGAATAGTTGCGATGAGTGGTCTTATTAGCCAACCTCTTCATAGAAATCACCATGTTTTGAGAAGTTCCAAGATTACCTGGAACCAGTTGCTACCCTAGACACCACTCGTTCCTCAAAATCGAGTCTCCTTTAAACCCTTTTCAGACTCATTAAATATGAAGAGATTGTCGAGAAATTGGCCTTTCTAGCTCATTAAAGTGCTTGGAAATGTCATCCCTCCTATATAATTTTATACTTTTTCGGACCCGAGGGATTATCCTACAGAAAAATGCGAGCGCTTGTCTTTTTCAACTCGTTAAAGTGATCGGAAAAGTCATCCCTTTTGTATTATTTTATCCTTTTTCAGACCTAAGGGATTATTTTATGAAAAAGAACTTCTGAAGTTTTCTTTTCATCCATTTTCAAACTCTCTAAACATGAAAAGGACCGAGTTATCCTTGTCATTAAACTTAGTAAAACAATAGTGCAAACGTGTCCATTCTAGATAAGACCGAGTTTCATTGTCGCTAGACTCATTAAAACATAGAGACAGGTTTTCCCAAAGGGAAAATTATAGAACAAGCATATGTTATCCTCCTCAAGCTTGACAAAAATAATGAGGTACTAGTCAGCAATGACTGGGAAAAAAAGGGAAAACATTGAAGAAATTTATGGTAGCAAGTCGCTCTTGAACATGACACTTTCACTCCATCACCATTATTGAGTCAGGTTGGGTTATTCCATTCACCGGTCATCTCACCATTGGTATTTTACACCATCCATCTTTTGGGGTTAATGCTACCAATCCATATCAGTGTTGCCGACATGTTCAAGAGATGTCATTCAGTTGAGAAACCACAACCTGGTTAATGCCTCATCCACTGCAATACCTCCAACCTTCATTTGTTCATGACTGCCATTCCTAAACCTTGTGTTGTCAGATTGTCTTCACCTCCATAAATCATTTGCTTCATTTCGTGTCATAGATGTGGGATACATCAAGGCCCTCCTACGACGAGTCTCTTCTTGTTGACATAAACTCATTATCCAAGAAGTTGACTTAGAAACACCCCTTTCAGTGCTTTGAAGCTTACATGCCTCAATGGCAAGTTTCTCACTTTTGGCGACAGGTTGACATCAATGGCCTTCGACTAAAATATTTTGCATGGTGTTCGACATCAGATCATATATTCACACCATGTGAATTGTACTGTAGTACCTTGAGGGTCATTATCATTATCGGTGATTCCTCTCACGCCTGTTAACAACTTACATTATTGACTAGTAATTAGGCGATGTCTTTCCATGTTTGACTTTAGAACATCTCTTCACATGGATTGACTTGTACATTGGGTGAAGATTGAATGAGTTTGAAGACCCCGGATCTAATTTCATCCATTCGGGCTGCGATATATTTAGGGATATAAAAACATCAAATGTACAAAGGTGCTTCACAGATGCTCATCCGAGCCAAGGATGATGACTCTACATCTGAAGAATCACCCATCTGCATCTACAGACAACCATCTGATCTATGTACATGAAATGAATTTATAAAGTTGAGCATGGGAATGCCCGCCTCAGCTAGATCATGAAAATTATAGTATAGCAATGTATTTTATTTTAACTTATGGAGGTTACCTTCTCGTTTGAAACCTCGGATCCTCATGATAAAGCATTTCACCCAACATCAAAATTTACGACTTGATGCTTTAGGGGGAAATTGTTATAGAAATATTTGGGCACTTCAACCCCAAACTTATATGTCAATAAAATAGGGCTCTTCAACCCCTAAAAGAGTTGTTTTATACCCTAAAAGAACATGGTCATCTCATTACATCATTCACAAAAAGTTCCACCTGAAAAACCATCCAGAAATGGCCTAAACTGAACCATACTAACTGCTACACTGGCCAAGTGCGATGCATACTGAGTGATACACTGCTCAGGTGCGATGCATACTGAGTGATACACTGCTCAGGTGCGATGCATACTGTTTTGGCCTTCTATAGGGTGCAATGGGTGAGGATGGAAAAATGTCCAAGACAATTTGCTAGGTGGTTGCTCATGGAATTTTCTAGAAGTTTCTCCTATGACACTTGCCTCTCTGAGTTTGCCTAGGGATGGGTAAGAGATCCAAGAAATCTCCAAGTGGAACCAATTGTAACAAGTGGAATGACACTAATAAAAAACCTAGAGATGACTCACACCCTTGCACACATCTATAAATGGATCCCTCATCTAAGAGACCTAGGGGTTGGAATATTGTGAATTTCAAAAAAGTGTTGATAGTTTGTAATTGAGGAAAAGAGCATTGTATTGTTGGTGTGATCTTGTTATTTCATGAGGTTAAGAGGGATTGATGCTAGGAGTATGATGCTGGATTAGACAACTGGGTTGTAATTCTCCCTTGTATTTAATAAAGTTATTCAAGTTTTCTTCCATATGATTTTGCAATTGTGAATGATACCATTTGTAAATTCTATTGTATGTTCATTATATATATGATTATGTAATGTTTATGTTATAATAGATCAAGATGCTTTGACGGTTCTTTGTTACTGTGTTTCTACAGGTACTCTCCAAGCGAGTTAAGTAAGGGGAGGAGTTGCAAGCTTTGTCAAGGGGGAGAAAGATCAATCAAGGGATTAAGCAGAAGTTCCAGGTTGGTTCCATTTTCTTTCTCTTATCTATAATACATAGAGGAAATCGTTGAATTTCTTTAAATTGTTGTTTCTAGGGTAGCTACCAAACCTAGAGGGCTAGTCGATAAAAAAGACACTAGTTTTCCCAGAAACAATGTATTGATTGAAAATGATGCAGAATCTCATATTGGATTTATTCACACTAATAATGAAAAAGAATACACTTAAAATGAATTTTAAGACTATCTTCACCAACATGGGATCAAACATCAAACAACTTTGCCTTATGATGAAGTTAGTAATAAGTTTGTAGTATCTAGATATGTGATATTTCTTGAATCTTCCAAGGCTAAAAATGTTTTTGAGTGAATTTGATAATGAGATTCCACATCTTGAAGGGGGGTTTCCTATATTGGATCAATCTGTGGAACCTTTTTCTGAAGATCTTTCTCCCCCACATGAAGCTCCAACCACTAATCCAAATGATACTTTGAGTGATGTGATTGAAAAAATTGGGAGACTAAATCTTGACTCAATCAATCAACTGAGCAACCTCGTCCATCTTAGAAAGGTCCTCCAAAATGGATGACAAAGACACTTGAAAGTGTTCATCCTCATGAGGTTGGAAAGACAGGAACAAGAAGTTAAACTAGGAAAATGGAGGTGATGTAGATGATTCTGATTCTCTTGTTGATATGGATGTTTCTTATGATTGTGAGCTGAATTTTTCTTCAGATTTTGAACCAAATTCCTTCAAAGAAGCCACTTCTCATGATGAATGGAAAGAAGTGATGCAAAAAGAGTATGATTCCTTAATAAAGAATGGCACTTGGAAGCTGGTTGATCCTCCATTGGGAACCAAACCAAGAAGGATGAAGGTGGTCTACAAGAAAAAATATAAAGATGATGGCTCATTTGACAAGCAAAAATATGGGCTTGTGGAAAAAATTTTTACATAGAAGAAAGGAGTTGACTATGAGGAGACTTTTTCCCTCATAGAAAAATGGGCTACCATCCAAACACTCTTTTCCTTGGTACCGCAAAACGGTTGGAAATCTATCAAATGGATGTAATTTTTTTTTCTTAAATGGAGATATGAAAGATATGTTTTTATGTCCCAACCAGAAGGATTTGTTGTGAAGGGTTAGGAATATAAAATATGCAAGCTTGTAAAATCCTTGTATGGCCTCAAGCAAGCACCGTGAGCCTAGTACAAGAAGTTAATTTATCATATTTTGAAACTCAACTTCAAACATTATGATCTTGATGATGCAAATTTGTTTGTCAAGAAAGTTGGAAAAGTAGTTGTATAACTTATGGTGTGTGTAGATGATATTTTGATGACAGGGAATAATGAGAGATATATTTCATCCATAAAAAAGGATTTGAGGAAATGTTTTGAAATGAAAAAATTGGGGTATGTTCACTACTATCTCAGTATTAAAGTAACTCAACATCCAAATTTTATATTCCACTCTGAGAAGAAGTACATTGGATATCTGTTGAACAAATTTTGGCATGGTTGAGTGCAATCCTTTGATTGCTCCAATGGAAAATATCTTAAAGTTCACATCCACTAAAGGAAAATAATTTTAGCATGCAACAAAGTATAGACAACTTGTAGGAAGTCTCAACTTCCTGAGTACTACTAGACCAGACATTCATTTGATGATGGAATACTCTCCAATTTTATGCAAAGCCTTGTGAGGGACATTGGTCTACTGCAAAAAAAATTTCTAAAGTACTTGAAGGGAACTCATAACTTTGGACTTAAGTATACACAGGTTGGCGACTTCAGCTTGATTTGACACTCTCATTCAGACTTCGGTGGAGATAAATAAACTGAGGTATCTACTTTAGGTTATGTTATGAGTCTTCAATTATGAGTTGTCTCCTAGAGGTCACGCAAACAATCAGTTCCATTAGATTCAACAACAGAGGTAGAATATGTGGAAACAGCTAAAGTAACAAAGGAAATTGTGTGGCTCACAGAAATTTTGGAATATTTGTAGGTGAAACAAGTGCATTCAACTCCACTCACGATTGACAATACTTTTGCAATAAAGTTGGCCAAGAACCCAATGTTCCATGATCGAACAAAGCACACCAATACAAAATACCATCTGATTCAACATCATGTTTAGGCCAAGACAATACCTCTATGCCATTGTTCCACAATTGAGAAGAATGCAGACATCTTCACCAAAGCCCTTGGAAGAGAAACATTCAAAAGATTCAGAATGATGCATGGACTCACCAACATCCCTTCAGATTAAGGGGTGGAATTTTGACACCTAATCATTGCGATTGGGTGAATATATGTAAAATAATGTAAATAGAAAATAAGGAGAATAGGAATATGAAGAGACACTGGGAGATGAAGCTTGAGAGACTCTCCCTCCATGTATACATCTATGATCAATCTTAATAGAAATACACAATTCATTTGAGGAGTTACCTCCTGGCCTGACAGTTTGGAACCACAACCTCTTTGTAGAAATATTATGGTCATGTTTTTCTTCACTTGAACTATGTTTGGTCATTCTACCATTTGCAGCATTATCCTTGAATTCCCTTTGTTCACTGTTTTCCCCGATCCTATTTTGTTGTTCATTAATTTGAATATCTTCCATAATAACCATCTATGCTACCAAGAGTATTGATTGCTTTTCACTTTCCATTGGCACCCAATTATTAAATATTTCATTTTCAACATTACGCAAATTTTGGTTTGTTAGAGGTGAATTGGTCACATTCATATTCAAAACAACAACCTTTATCATGTCTTCTTACCCTTGATTTTCATTGTACGTATCTTTGATTACCATTTCCTTTCCACTCATCAACAATATGCTTGAATTAGATTTATCGTGGGCTCCTTCTTATTTCATAGGTAATAACACATGTTTCTTACCATCTTTCTTCACGGTGTAGGTGTTCTTCCTACCATCATAGTTAACCTTTCTATCATATTTCCATGGTCTTCTTAGAAAAACATGGAAAGTGTCCATATGTACAACAACACAAAGTGCTTGTTCCTTATACTTGTAGGTTTTAACCTTGTACATAAATTACCTACATACAAATTCTAAAAACAGAAAATAAACAATAGCGAAAGCATAAAACATAAAACATATATACATGGAGATTTTCCCCTAGATCCCAAAACAGGGACTACCATATTGATTTTTCATTATATTCATTTCAATGTTACGATACATATATATACATGTTGAAACATCCATAAACCCAAATCCATTAACCCTGGATTAAAACATAATTGTAGTTCCCTTGATGGGATCTACAAGATACCATGGGAAGAAAACGATCATGCCCAAAACCATGTGCAAAACGCATGCACAAACCATAGGTAGGTTTGCCCCCTAATATAGGGTCCAATTATTTTTTTCCTAGGGTGCAACCATGAACACCGTAGAGGGGGGCTACATAGGCATAAGAAATAAGGACCGCCCCCCTCAAGCCCCTCGCCTTTGCGTGTGGGGCTAGTCATGAAAAGTATATAACACACACCCAAAATTCTCCCACTTGTTGTTTTCTTTTCCACACAGGGGGTCATAGGAGAACTTAGTCATTGGTCTGGCCTTGCAACGCCCATTGTTTCTCTACACTAAGAAAAATTCTCAGTGCTCAAAGAATTTGTCAATGCATCTGTAGTATTCTTAAAATTGTCCACCTTTACCAACAATAGCTTTCTGTACTCAACCATATCCCTCACAAAGTGATAATAAACATCAATGTGGTTTGTCTTTGAATGATAAGCATGGTTCTTTGCTAAGAAAATTTCACTTTGGCTATCATAGTATATCCTTATAGCTCGTTGTACTAACCCCATACTTGAACACAATCTCTGCATCCAAACTTCTTCCTTGCATGCATGAGTGGCTACCATGTATTCTTCCTCTGTAGTTGAAAGTCCCACTATAGACCGTATCTTGCTTATCCAACTGAGTGCACCTCCAAATAGGTTAAACACATACCCACTTATAGATCTTCTATGATCCAGATCTCCAGCCTAGTCTACATCAACAAAGCCACAGATGTCAAAAATTCTATCCAATCCTGGTCTACCTTGGTAGCACAAACCATAATCACTAGTTCCATGCAAATACCTAAAAACCCACTTCATTGCTCTCTAATGCTCCTTTCCTGATTTTGACATAAACCTGCTCAATACTCCCACTTCATGTGCAATGTATGGTTTAGTACAAAGCATTTCATACATTAGGCTACCAACTTCACTTGCATATGGAAAACATGACGCGTATTCTTCCTCTTCTTGTGCTTTTGACATTGTTCAACATATAAATTTACACCTACATGAATAGGAACCTTCACCAATTTTCTATCTTGCATATTAAACATTTGCAGTATTGTCTTGACATACTTCCTTTGGTTTAACCAAAGATTCCTCTTTTCCCAATCTCATTTCATTTCCATGCCCAAAATATAGTTTGCAACACCAAGATATTTCATTTTGAATTTGGAGGATAATTGGGTCTTCAATTCCTAGATAATTTCTTTGTTATTTCCAATTAGAAACATATCATCCACATACAAAACCAAATAAATAACATGGTCACCAATTAATTTAAAATATGCGCAGTGAGCCGCTTTTCTTCTGGTGAAGCCAAGCCCCCATATAAATGTATCAAATTTCTGATACCACATCCTTGGTTACTGTTTTAACCCATACAGATACTTTTTTAACTTGCATATCGGTTCTTTCTTCCTGTTCACCACAAAACCTTCAGATTGCTTCATGTAGATCTCTTCTTCTAGATCCCCGTGAAGAAACGTTGTCTTCACATCCATCTATTCTACCTCAAATCAAAGCAACAACAATAGATAAAAGTAATCTAATAGAAGCTACCTTAGCAACAGGAGAAAAAATATCACCTAAATCAATTCTTGGTAACTGGAAATATCCTTTTTATATCAACTGAGTTTTATATTTCTCCACATTTCCTTCCACATTCATATTATTCTTAAACACAAATTTTTTTCCAACGGGTTTACTTCCAATAGATACTCCACTAGATCCCAAATCTCATTTTTTCCAAAGATTCCATTTCATCAACCATGGCCTCTTTCCAGAGTTTTTCATCCCCTGAATCTACTACCTCCTTGGCAGTGTTGGGATCATCATCAGTAATAGATAGAGAAAAATTTGAACAGAAAGAAGATGGACTATACCTTTTTGTTTTCCTTCTTTCTCGAATTGATCTTCTCACAACTGGAGTTTGTGGCTCTTCAGCTTCTGATTCATCTTTTGTTGTAGAGTCTGATTCTTGCTCCTTTAGCTCAAACTCTATCTCCTTAGGTTCCTTTGGTAGGACTTCATGTTTAATAACATCGTTCACCTCTCTAAACACGACATCTCATCTGTACATAGTCTTCCTTGTTTTTGGGTTCCAAATCTTATAACCTTTTAGACCATTCTTTTACCTAATAAATATGCACCTTTCAGATTTACTTTCCAACTTGGTTCTTTTCTCCTTTGGAACATGTACATATGCATCACGACCAAATACCCTCAGATGTGAAGGAGAGGGTTTCTTACCAGTCCATACCTCTTGTGGAGACTTATCCTCCAACGCTGATGAAGGTGATCTATTAACCAGGTAACATGCACTCTCCACCGCCTCTACCTAGAATTCATGTCCTAACTCGACACCACTGAGCATGCTTCTTGCCTTTCCATCAATGTCTTATTCATTCTTTTTGCAACTCCATTTTTCTGAGGTGTGTATGGAGTAGTCTTCTTTCGTGCTATACCACACTTCTTACAGAACTCTTCAAATTCCTTCTTGGAGAACTCTCCACCATTATCTTTCCCAAGCACCTTTATCTTCTTCTCTGTTTGGTTTTCCATCGGAGCCTTAAATTATTTAAACCTGGTAAATGCTTTATATTTCTTCCTGAGGAAATATATCCATGTATTCCTTAAGAAGTCAACTATGAATGATACATATTACACATACTTAGCTAGTGATGGAACTGACACAGGTCTAAACACATCACTGTGCATAATCTCTAATATCACTTTCGCCCTCTTAGCACCAGAGGGGAAACTCACCTGATTCTTCTTCCCATATACACAATGTTCACAAAAATCGAAATCCAGAGAGAAATTAGAAATACCTTCTACCATACCATCACCATGAAGTATTCAAAGGCCCTTCTCTCCAATATGTCCAAGCCTTTGATGCCATAACATGGTTTTTTCTCTAGAGACCACAAGGTATTCTACTCCACTTTCATGAACCACAAACATGTTGCACCCAACAATAATAATTCTACCAAAAAACTTGTACAGAGTTCCAATCCGAACTCCTTGCATCAATAACAGTGCTCCTCGAACCATCTTATAGGTATGTTTCTTGAATACTACTTTTACACCTGCATCATCCATATTGATTCTAAAAGTCAGATTTCTGGCCAATGAAGGGATATGCAGAATACCCAAAAGTGTTCTAATCCTTCCACCTTGCAACGTTAGCTTGAATTTTCTGTGTCCAATGATTCTATCCTTGCTGTCATCTTCTAAGAAGAAATCACCATGACCATATTTCTCATATTCGCAGAACCACTCCTTGTGGGGAGTGAAGTGAAAGGATGCACCTCAGTCAATCAACCATGCCTCATGATCTACATATGTATTGAAGAACATCTACATGTGTATTGAATAACAAGTCAAGTACACATCCCCACTTTCATATGAGGTGGTTTTCACCTCTACAGAAGGAGAATCATCAAATCCATTTCCTTTCTAAGGAGATTTAGATCTACAGTCCTTTTTGAGGTGCCCTTCCTTTCCACATTTCCAACACACCTTTACATTTTTTCCTAGATATTTAGATCTCCCTCTAGATTTAGATCTCCCACTCGAGGACTTATTTTTGTTTATGTTTTGGGACCGTTTTGATACAGACAAGGCATCACCATTTTGGCCCTCCATATTTTTCCATCTCATCTCCTCCAATAGCAAGGGTGAGACTATTTCATCAAACTGTGAGGTAGTTGTATTTCTACCTATTGCAGCAACTAAACTATCCCACAAATCTAGTAGAGAGCACAACAAAATGATGCACTTTTTTACATATGATATTTTAATATCAAAAGATAATAATTGGCTTACCACAGTATTAAAGGCATTTATATGCTCTATCGTAGAGTCTCCATCCTTCATCCTCGGGTTATATAACTTTTTCCATAGGAAAATTTTATTCACCAGAGACTTAGATTAGTACAAAGTCACTAACTTGTCCCAAAAATCCTTCAACGAAGCTTCTCCTGATACATTCAACAATAATAAATCTAAGATACACAACTGTATTGTGCTCTTTGCTTTCTGATCCAACTTCCTCTAGTCTTCATCGGACATTGTTGTTGGTTTAGTATCTGGATCTACCGCGATCCATTGATCTTTATCCACCAACAAATCCTCCATCTAGAGTTTCCACAACTAAAAACTTTGACCATTAAATTTCTTGATCTCTATCTTTCCACTGCTTGCTATCTTATTTCACCACAAGAATCGATCACATAGATCTCCCACTAAGCAGGGTCTACCATAGGCCCGAGAAAAACCTATCAGCAGCAAAGGCATCCCCTTGAAGCTGAAACAACTCTCATACCAAATGTAGCTTTTAAGCTTGTACACAAATTACTTACTTACAAATTCTAAAAATAGAAAAATAAACAATGACAAGAGAATAAAACATAAAATAGATATACACATATTTTTTCCCGTAGATCCCAAAACCGGGACTACTAGATTGATTTTTCATTATATTCCTTTCAATGTTACAATACATATATATACATGTGGAAGCATCCATTAACCCTATATTTGAATATAACCATAGCTCCCATGACTAGATCTACAAGATACCATGGGTAGAAAAACCTTCATGCCCAAAATCATGTGCAAAACCCATGCACAAAACCATAGGTAGGTCTTCCCACCTAATTTAGGGTCCAATTTTTTTTCCCTGAGGCATTGCCATGGACCTCGTATAGGGGGACTACTGCACCCATCAAACCCCCTAACAGGGGGACTTCCACCCTCCTTGTGACCCCCTTGTTGCACCTAACACAATGAAGGGGGGGCTTGGTGCTAGTCGTGGAAAGAATATAACGCACACCCAACAATACTTACCCATCTAAAACTCCACCTAGTAATGTTTATTTGTCAAAATTTGTTGACCTTTTTGCAACCATGAGACCTTGTATGACGTAGAATGTGGTACCTTTTCTAGCTCTAGTTTTTCTACCATCTCTGTAGAAACTATATTATTAGTACTCCCATTATAATAATCAATTTACAACACTTACCCTTTACTTTGCTTGTTGTTCTGAACAAACTCCTCCTTTACATTAGTTCATCGACATCCTCATTTGTCTTTAGAAGTGCATGCTTCATCATTAAGGCTTCTCCTTCTTCTTGAAACATTAGCACATTCTTCTTTTTCCTTTGAAGCTTCTATTTCAAGTTGTATTATTTGTGCTTCACTTCTCCTTGCAACATTCTTTGGACAATCCCATGAATAATGGCCTAATTGACAAGATGTGTAACACCTTACTTGTTGATCTTTGCCTCTAACTCGTCCTCTTGAAGAAGGTCTTCCTTTGGCATTACTGGTTTTTTCAGGTTGTGGTTGTTGGCTTAAGCTGCTAGTTTCTCCCTTTTTTTGTTGTTCCTTCCCTCTAGAACTTATTGCTCTCATTATTTGACTCTAATTTCTCATTAACTTCTCTTTAGCTTTCAATGCAACCTGGTATGCTTCTTCAACAAATGTCAATAAAATTAGACTTAATTCATCCTGAATTTCATACCTTAGACCATTGATATACCTGATAACTCTCTTAGGTCTATCATTTATATGTCCTAACCTAATGTTCACTTTGAAAAATTCCTTCGTATACTCCCTAACAATGATTGTATTTTGCTTAATATTTTGCATCTTCCTAAAAAAAATGATTGATAATCTTTGCGAAGGAATTTGCCTTTCAATTTCGAGGTCATCCTAGTCTAGCGCTTGATCTTGGCTTTGTTCTTCAATACTCTCTCTTCCTACACTTTTTCTGACCATAAAGCCACATGTCCTCTCAACATTGTGACAACAAACTTAACTTTCTTGTCTTCTAGCATCTATACATATTCAAAATTCTTATGCAAATCATTTATCCATTCCATCAATTCTTTTGGATCCAAACTTCCACTATATGTAGGTACTTCTACCTTTGACCGGAAGCCTAGACAAAAAACTGATTTTAGAAATTTGACCTATGGGGTTTCTATAGTTGTCTCCTCTTCCTCCTCTGGAAGTTCTTTATCACTTGTATCACCTATATGGTCATGATTCTCAGTGGCCTTCATGGCTTCCATCCTTTGCTAAATAGTTCTTACTTCTTCCCTCGATTTTGCATTTAGAACTAGTTGAACTCATTCTTGAACTCTACCTCTTCCAACCCAAAATGCCATCCTTGAAAGAATAGATGAAATATAGGGACACATACCAATGCTTAATTTCACTTTTCCAAGAGCTTTTTGTGCTCTGATACCACTAGATGCAGAGCCAATTATCTCTTTTGCTAAAACTTTTGACAGTGTAGTGATTTGTCCTTTAGATCTTCAACATAACACATCATTTCCATTGTTCACATTGTAGGGGTATTTTTTTTTATCATCACAAACATCCTTTTCTTTTTCATAGAGTATTCCTTCATTTGTATTCACCTCAATTACGAATAATTAGTCATTGGTTGTCTCAATAACAATATTCTCTTAGATTATGATGTGATCTAACATCACAGATAAAATCACATTCTCCTTCATTTTATAATGAGGAAATTAGACATTTTCATTCCAATCATTGTTCCCATTTAATATTTTAATCAGTTTCTATTCCTCATCTTAAGATTGGAGATTGAAATAAAACCACTATGTTCCATCCCATAATCACGGGTATACAAAGTGTTTTCACTCCTAGAGACAACCTCTGGGTTGATGGGAGATGAGTGCCTAAGACATCTTAATTAATGTTGTCAGATTTATCTTGAAGACTTACAACACCATAGTTTGTCACAAGAAATTAAAATTGGATTGATTCAAAACCATTCATAAAGATACAATATATGAAGCAATTTATCTATAGGAAATAATCCTCAACTAGTGGTGGCCAAATCAGATCGAGAGCTTGCATCAAATTAATTGTTAAAACATATGTAATGGTAGAAGACAATAGAGGAGAAATCTATCATACTGAGCTTAAACATTAAGAATTATGTATATCTAGATTTGGAGAGAAGTGAAAGTAAGGAAACACTCATGGAATGTCGAGATGCATGGAGTGCATTTGAAATATTGAATTTCCACATTAATACAAATATTATCCATTAATAGCTAGATCTAAATGAATCTGCATTTAGCGATTGAGAGATTCCACAGTCTGCATTTTTATGTCTACATTTTGAGTCTAGAATAAGACTCATCTTCAGGACTGGATCTACAAAGAAGATAAAAGATGGAAGCTATAAATATGAGATGTAACGCTGCTAGGGTGGGTAGCCGACCAGCTCAAGGAAATTTTAATTAGAATTTTATTTTTATTTTTTTAAATATTCTTGGACCTTTTTAGTTAGAATAGAAGTAAATGATTTTTTTCACACTTAATTAATAAATTTTATTTTAATTTAAATTTAGATCTTTTTTGACCTTTAGTATTAGAGTAGAAGAGTAGGATTAACTTTTCACTATATTAATTATATTAATTTATGATTTTAATAAACTAACATATTAGATTATGTTAGTATATTTTAATATAAATCTTATTAACACCTAATTTAAAAGATTATGTTATTAGTAGATACAAGTAATATTAATTATGAATATGATATTAATAATAATAATTACTATTATTACTATGTTAACAAAGAGCTAACACCGAAGATGGGTGGGGAGAATGAATGTAATCCCAGAAAAAGGGTGACTCTGGGGACAGGCAATAAAATTCACTCGAGTGAAGCAAGAAAGGGTGATAGGGAAATTTGAGAAGAAGGGAGAGAATGTGATAAAACAATCATGAGAGAGATTGGGAGGAGGGGCAGGGGGAGGAGAAGAGGCACTGATAAAGATTGGTAAGGATGACAAGAAAGGGGAAAACATCTTTATTCTAGTTAAAATTTGTCTTCGTTCTACTTTCTTCACCTTCCAAGGTGAAATCTTTGAGAAAATATCGGGAGTTTCTATGGCATCACCTCTATCACCTATTGTAGCCAATCTCTTCATGGAAAAATTTGAAAAGAAAGCCCTTGACACCTACCCATTAAAACCTAAGTTTTGGATCAGGTTTGTGGATAACACCAGTGTCAATTGGCTTCATGGGGATGATGAACTTAATAATTTCTTGAAAAATCTCAATAGCATATCCGATGACATCAAGTTTAAAATGGAAGTTGAACAGAATAATTGCATCCTATTCCTTGATATCCTCCTCATAAGAAACAAATATGGATCTCTGGGGCATAAGTGTTATCGACATATTTGGGAACTACAACCCCAATCTCATATGTCCATAAACCAAGGGCTTCTAAGCCCCTAAAAGTGTTGTTTCATACCCTAAAGGAACAAGGTCAGCTGATTACATCATCTCCCAGAAGTTCTCCCTGAAAAACTACTCAGAACTGGTTCAAAAATGGACATGCA
>APFE031720808.1:109498-121879 GCA_000404065.3 Pinus taeda | reverse complement strand
TGGAATTTTGTATTTTGTAAGGAAGTGTTGTTGGTTTCTCTATGAAGCATTGTATTGTTGGGTGATCTAAGCTTTTCATGAGGTGAAGAGGGCTTTCATGCTGGGAGGATGGCATTGGATCAGACATCTTGGCTGCAATCCTCTCTTCTACTACTTCTATCAATAAATCTATTTGAGTTTTCCTCCATATTCGTGTATATCTCTGAATCTTGTATTTGTGTATACATTCGTATGGTTAATATACATCTGGTCCTATATTTTTTATGGTTATAGATCTCTATGCTTTGATGGTATTATGCTGCTTTGACTCTACATGTGTTCTTTGAAGCAGGACAAGTGAGGAAAGGGTGGCGAAGGTCTGTCAAAGGAGGGAGGAAACAAGCAAGGAGCCAAGCGAAAGACTGCGGTTGGTACTCTCTACTTCTCTCTCATCTATCTCTCATAAAGGAAAACTCAAGTAACTTTAGTTTGTTTGTTTCTAAGATAGCTACTCGTCTTAGTGGTACTAGCAGCTTTGAATGGACACTTCCAGATAACAAAATGGTGACTCCATTGGGGAATGAATAGTTTGTTTTTTTATTTCTATTTGTTTGATTTATAAACTACAGATGGAACCTGAAGTTAAGCTAGCTAGGCTTCGAATTGCTTTTGCTATGCAACTGCAAAGTAGATCAACGTTTCTTTAGTCCCTCTCTAGGTTTTTTTATAAACTGAACAACTGACTTGCAAACACCTAAGTGCCCTAGTGGTAGCTCAAATAACCTCACTAGATCAGCCCCTATAATTTGTGTTTACTGCCTATCACTAGCTCAGCATAAACCCCTGAACTCAGCTGCAAACTTTGAGAAAAAACCAAACTCAGTCTCATCCCTGGACCATCACACTGTCTCTCATTGGCAACCTGGATGCATCACACCTCTTGTGTGCTAAAGGTGAGATGCATCCCTGTTTGCTTGTGTTACAGGTGTGATGATTAGGTAAGACTGTTTCTGTCTCTAGATTTTGGTTTTTTCTTCATTGTCTTTAGCTTTATTCAGTAGTTTTGCTGTCTGTGATCAGTATATCACTTTTGAGACTCCCTTCCTTTGCATTATTCAACCTCCAATGATAAAGAATTGTTAATGTTTTTATGTATTTTTTAGCATTTGCAGTTCTCCTTTGCAAACAATAACTTAATCGAACTATCGTATTTTGATTTGAAAGTGTCGCAAGTGTCATTTTCAATCAAAGAAAAGAGTCTTCCTCTTTTTGATAGTCGATTACACTTTTTCCATTGTATTTGATTTTATTTCAAGTGTCGAAAGCAATTTTTGAATTCGAAATCGCAAAGTGTCGTCTTAATCTTCCTTTTATTTTTTGAAAAGAAAATTGTTAGCACTGTTGCTTTGAAAGAAAAATAGTTCAGATATATACTTAGCATTATTTTTGTCATTCACACATTAAGAAAGTAGAAAATAAATACATGCATGTGCATTTGCATTTAGACTACTTGTTGAAATTGATTTAGGACAGTGCATCTTAGTGTGTGCTCTCTGCTCTATGTTGAAAGAATATTACTTCTCTTTCCTTAGTAGCTAGGGTTTTCATTGCAAAAAGAAAGTAAATGGTTGTCTATCATCTTAGATTACATATTTAGGAATTGTATATCTACATCACATGGTGAACCTTAAAGGAAAACTTATTAAGAAAGATTAACTATAAAATAAATGTCAATGAGCATAAAAATGCTTTGGCACCTAAGGCACAACATCTAGAAGTCTAGGCTAGAGACATATTTTGGCGTCGTAAAGCCCGGTAACTATCGTTTTCATCACAGGTTGGGTGATTCCTCCTCTTTGATACGACAAGTGCCAGCATGGACTTGTGCTCCCACGTACCGTCGAGTATATATTGGGAGACCACAATAGGCTATATCCTTTATCCTTAGGAAGCCATGTATACCGCCCTATCGATCGCAATGCACTGAACACAACATTTGGGAAGATTGACAGCCGTACTGTAAACAGTATTCTGCAGTTTTGTGATTGGTTTGGTAATCCCTTTGTCTAGATTTCCAGAGTAGTCACTTTCATTCCTTTTCAGACTCCTTAAAAGAAAAGTCCATCTGAGCACTTGTCACTTCAGGCTCATTAAAAATCAAAGGTGACTAGAGTCATCTTTAGCTTTTTCTCGACTCTTAAACATTGAAAAAGTAAGTTGTGTCAAAGCGTCATAAAATTCATTTAGTTCGGAATAACATTTTCCCCTTTTTATTTTGAGTTGATCAAATAATCCGAAATTGTGGAAGAAAGTCAATCAAAACCCGGTCGTTCACGGAGACTAATGAGTCAACCATCTTTGACTCTAGAAACAAAACCATTCCAGGCCAAGAGAACTCATTTAACTGGGTCAAAGTCTCCTGGTTTGCTTGAAACTTATGTTTCAACATCCTCAGAGACTCGAGTTACTCCTACTATTTCTGGTATCCCTACCTGTATAGAAGAAGTTCTGTAGTTACAAGAGGACATTAGAACTGATCCTAGTATAACAGTAAACACTTATATTCTTGAACCAGCTCCGTTTAGGACTAACTCAGAAGGTGTCACCCCTCCAGCATTTGTCGCTGCAGAGTCTATACCTTCTTCAGCACCAGAAATATTTTATGGACCTGATGGTCTGCCTCTTCCACTTGGGTTGATTGGTATAGAAGAGATTGTGGAGGATATTCCTTCCAGTACCCCATTGCATTTTGGAACTAGGATCCACCTATATCCTTCTACTACAGAAGTTAGTCATTCTTCATCGCAAGTTCCTATATAATCGCTAGGAAATCTTTTGGATAGACTCAATATGTCTGAATAACCATCGACATCTAGGACTGTGTCATCCGATACAGCAGCAACAGAACCTCCTGCCACTACTCTAACAATGTTCATTGCTATACCATCTGTCCCAACTAGCTCTCAACCACTAGATGAAGTCCACCCAGGGACTGTTTCGACAATATGGTCTATTTTTGTTTATTTGTTTGGAATAATATCTAGAATTTCTTATGTTGAGTCTCAGCAAATTGATCCTTCGCAACAATATCAATTTGGGCAGTCCAGTCTACAAAGACCAATTTTCCCTTTGAACACTGGGTTTCCACCATATTGGGGGCATTATGCATTTTCATTGTTCCCTCCAGGAGAATAACCATATGAGAGTTCACAACCGAATTCAGGTCAAGCTGGAATTGCATTCAGTGTTTGGGTGCCAATACTGCCTCAACAACCAAGAGTTGTATATTCAATGCAACCAAATCTACCTGTGTTGAATATTCCCACTACACCGGATATTGTGACGGTGTCACAAGTGCAAGCACTGCCTGTTGTATGTCAACATCAAGTCTCTCAGGTCGTAATACAGTAGCCTCATGTCTCCACGACACAACCACAATTACCGATTAGTGGCTCCTTAACTAGAGAGACTCAGGCTCAAACGGGTACTATCACCCCTAATCTTGGTCGAACATCTAGTATTGGACAATAGAAAATGGCTTCACAACCATGGCTGGTGCAATATCAACAACTGCAATTCCAGCAAGCTTACCAAGGACTTGAGCAACAAATATTTGCGGGTAATGGGCAGCCGTATATTCAAAATGGTCACCGTCAATCATATCATAATGGTTATGCCCATCAACCTTATCAAAGTTATCAACAACAAATACATTATGCTGGTATGCAAAGACCCACTGCTCAGGTGATCCCATCTTATCTAGGGTATGCTTCACCAAACCTAAATCAACAATTGCCTTTTGTTGCAACTTTAGAATTACCAGATTTGAATTGGCTAACAAATGATCCAAATGCTTACACCCCTTGGTGGCCAGCAATTCCTCATAAACCTCCGTCAGATATTCCTAAATTCAATGGAAATTCGGGTGAAGATCTGCCAAATCATATGATGACCTTTCATCTATGGTGTTTGTCCAACACTCTCAATGATGATTCAATTAGGCTTCGCCTTTTTCAGCGAACGTTAACTAGTCTGGAAGAAAAATGGTACATCGAATTTCCTAGAGCTTCATTCGATAACTTCAATGCCCTTGCCACCACCTTTTTAACCCATTTTCAGTTACCAATAAGGTACGAAATAGGAACGAAGCTTCTTACCAATTTTAAGCAGACGGTAGCCACTCACATATCTAATCATATTCATGAGTGGTGACATCATCGTCGAATGGTAAAAACATATGTTCCTGATCAGCTACTAGTTGAATGGTTTATTAAGTCATTGTTACCTTCTATTACAAAATATGTGGCTAAAGGGGGGGTTGTCACTGAAGAGAAAGTCATTGCTCGTGCGCAATATCTAGACTTGATCTATACTCAGTCTAGCATGCTCAATGAAAAAATCCCTGATGCTCCTAGACCAGAGTTTTCCGTTCCTTCTCCTCCTAAATAAAATAAAGACTCTCATGCCAGTGATGGTGTGATAGGTACAACCAGCACAAAAACCACAAAGGCTAAATATAAGAAAGGTCATAAAGTTTATGGTCAAAATGAAAATGAAGAACTTCTTGCCTCGGAGGTTAATGCCGCATTGACTGACAAAGGCAAAGAATTGAAGCAACCATGGGGTAAGAAGAAAGGAAAAAGCAAAAGGAAGAAACATGATGATTTGTCTCTTGAAAAATCTTCTATAGACCCTTTTGGGCAAAATAAACTTGGTCGTCCATGCTTTATATGTGATGAGGATCATTGGACGAAAGACTGTCCACATAAAGATGAGATTAAGAAATTCTTCAAGAACTCAAAAAGCTTAGTGGTATTGACTGATCCGTTTACAAACCCAGAAACCAATATGGTTGCTAGCAACAATTCTTCCTCATCCCAAGTGCTTATGTTGTCCATTTCGAAACAAAATGATGCTTTGATATCGACAAGGAATAAAGATTACGGGAATCCACAACTATCGAACAACAAGGCTGCATATCAACCTAGTAGTTCGACAAGAACTTCGACCGAAGTTGTGCCACCCATCATTCCTGAGCTCATGATAAAGCCACCAAAAGGGAGTAGTACACAAATCGACATTTAATCCTCATGCCCGTGTAACACAAAATTATAATATATTAGAGGATCTGGCCCAATCACTGTCTGTTATGTCGACACTTGAAGTACTGCTAAATTTCCCCTCCCAAAAGTAGGTTCTATTATCAGCAATAGGTGGGATTGACCTAGCGGATTCCAATCTCGTGGCCTTTAATCATAAAGGATATGAACCTCAGTTACCAACTCAACTCACTTTCCTCATACAAGTGAAAGCCCTCAACAAAACTGTTCATCAAATAATTATTGATGAGGGGGAATCTACCTGCATTATGTCAATGAGTTGCTGGAAAACTTTAGGATCACCACCCTTGTCAAGATTATCAACGACATTGAAAGCATTCGATGGATGAACATACACCACGTACGGGATTTTAAGTAACTTGCAATTTGAACTAGGGGGAAAAATAATAGAAATTGATGTTGAAGTTATCGATGGAAACCTTGATTACAACATCCTACTGGGAAGGCCTTGGATTTATGATATGGCTGCTGTTGTGTCAAAATACTTTAGAAAGATTGCATTTCATTTTCAAGGAGGAATTACAATCGTTGACCAACAAACATTTCTCCCCAACAGTTCACAAGTTATGGGACGCATCCCGATGATCCATGGAAGCTCTCAATTGCTTCAAAATATCGAAGTAGGCCTCCTAAAAGACCCTACATTGATGGGTACTTTTTCTCTACTGCCTTCGAGTAATCTGACGGAAGTAGCCACGGTGGAGACCTGTAATATGTTATCTTCTATATCTAAAAAGATTCAAGAGATTTCCAAACATGATGTTAGCATGGATCATCACCATGTATTGCCTCCAAGCCCAATAGAAATATTGTAGCAATCAATTTTCTTGGCATGGGTGGCAAACCAAAATCAACACTCATTGAGCGTTTGGATAGATAGGTCTAAAGAATATGGTACCTCTTCAGATCCTTGGTCGCATGTACATTCTACAGACGAAGGAATTGTTCAGTCAATGATGATAGGAGAGGCACCATGGGAAGATTACCACCATCGTTCCCATCTTCTGGATAACCACACAGATTGTTCTAGTGACCTTAATCATCCTTCAGTTTTCGATTTCCTATCAAATACTGTAAATAAGGTAGATTCCGAGTGAAATATGTCCAATATTGAAGAAACTATCACCATAAGTATCTCGACGAAACTAGATGTTGTAGAGAATATTCATGTCGGAAAATCTTGTTCTTCTTCAGAACTGGAATATATTGCGCTCTCTTCCATGAGTTCAGAGATGTCTTTGCATGGTCATATGAAGAAATGCGAGGCATTGACTCGAGCATAGTTGAACACGAAATCAAGATGTATCCAGATCTCAAACTGGTACGACAATAGCTTCAGCAGGTGCACCCGAAGAAAGTTGTTGCCATCAAGGCAGAAGTTGAAAAATTTTTACATGATGGTTTTATTTACCCAATTTCTCTAACTGATTGGGTATCGAACATTGTTCTTGTGATGAAAAAGCAGTGAACGATTAGAGTGTGCGTTAATTACAGGGACGTAAATCAAGCTTGTCCAAAGGACAACTACACTACACCCTTCATCGACCAGATAATTGATGAATGCGCCGGATGCGAAATATTTTTGTTTATGGATGGATTTTCCAGGTATAATCAGATAAATATTCGTCCACAAGACTAGTCAAAGACTACATTTATTTGTGCGTGGGGCACATTCACATACCACAAGCTACCCTTCAGTTTAAAGAATGCAGGGGCAAATTTTTAGAGGGTTACGAATTATGCCTTCCATGACATCAAGAACATCGTTCAACCATATCTCGATGATCTTCCATCTCATTCGCGAAAGTGGACTGATCATCCATAGCATTCGAGAGCTATATTTCTACGTTGCCAACACTACAAAATATGAATCAATCCACACAAATGTGTGTTTTGTGTCGGTTCTGGTCATTTACTTGGCTTTGTGGTTTCAGAGGACAGGATTCGTCTTGACCCATGTAAGGTTCAGGCGATCATCGATATGCCTCCACCTTCAAATTTGCTTCAGATTCAGAAACTCCAAGGGAAAGCAAACTTTCTGAGGAGGTTCATTCCAAATTACACTGGACTTGCTAAAGGTTATACACATATTTTGAAAAAAGAAGTGCCCTTCAACTAGGATTAGGTTGCACAAGCTTCCTTTTTGATGCTCTAAAGGAATCCCTAATAAAGGCATCATTAATGTACACTCCTGATTATCAAAAAGAATTTAACCTGTATGTCGCTGCAGTAGATTCGACCATTGCAATGGTTTTAGTTCAAGAAGACAATGGAATTGAACATCCTCTCTATTATTTAAGTCGAAACTTAAATGTACAGAGAGAAAGTACTCCTATGTTGAAAAGCTAGGTCTTGCAGCTGTTCAAGCAATATAGAGATTTCGACACTATATCCTCTTTCGCAAAACAACCATTTTGTTAGATTGCAACTCTATGACTTACATTCTGTCGCATCAGTTACTTGGGGGCAAATATTCGGAATGGATAGCTATTTTGCAAGAGTTTGATATAGAATTCATAAAATCCAAATCAAAGAAACCTTTGGTTTTCGCGGAGTTACTATGCGACTTCCCATCGTCGTCCAATGATTCAACATCCAAAGCATCAATCGTGGATGAATCTTTGTTTCTAATATCGTCGAGCAATCCGTGGTATGGAGATATAATCATCTATCTCCAAATCCAAAGATATAGGCCTAATACCTCTCGCTCAGAATAATGATGTACTCGATACCAAGAAAAATACTACATGATTGTCGGTGATACACTTTACCATCATGGTATCGATACAGTTATGCAAAGGTGCCTCATCCATGAGGAGGCCAAAAAAGTCCTGAATTATTATCATTCAGGCGTGTGTGGGGGGCATCAATCTGGTTATGCTATGGCACAAAATATTTATGAGCAAGTTACTTTTGGCCAACAATGTTCAAAGATTGCATAATCGTAGTCAGATGTTGCCATGCTTGTCAAATCTTCGATCGCAAAACCAGAATACCACCCGCACCTCTACATCTAGTAGTTGTTGTTGGGCCATTCGCCAAATGGGGCATAGATTTCATGACATGTAACCCCACGTCGGCCGAGGGGCACGGGTATATCATAGTCGCATTTGACTATTTTACGAAATGGGTGGAGGCGATGCCTAAATTAAACAACAACAACGAAATGGATGCTCTTTTATTTTTCAATCATGTAGTCTCCAAATTCAGTGTTCCACAAGCTATAGTCACAGATCATGGATCACAATTCCACAATCACACGATGGTTGAATTGGCTACCAAATTAGGACTGTCCCATGATAGCTCTACTCCATATTATCTGCAAGCGAATGGAAAAGTTGAGGCGATCAACAAAGTCCTAAAGTGCATGCTACAAAGGATGATTGGAGTCCATAAATGGAGTTGGTACCTAATCTTGTATTTAGCCTTGTGGGCATACCAGACATCGGCGAGAAATGCAACTAGATTTACACCCTTTCAGCTGGTGTATGGCCTGGAAGCGGTCTTACCAGTTCAGTGTGAAATTTCATCTCTCAAGCGTGCATTCGACCTTATCCCCAAAACTTCAGAGGAGGAGGCTCGTTTCTTGGAATTAATCCAACTAGATGAAACCCATCATGATGCCGCCTTGGCTAACAAAGCACATGAGAAATGAGTCAAGGTGCAATTTGACAAGAATGTCAAACCCCGTGTCTTCTCAGAAGGTGACCTGGTATTACTTTATGATCAGGAATTTGATAAATTGGGAGCAGGTAAGTTCCAGTATTTGTGGATGGGTCCCTATATTGTTAAGTGTGTATTAGCCAAAGGAGCCTACAAGCTAGTAGATTACGATGGGATTCCACTATCGCAACCCCGAAACGGGTTGTACCTTAAGTGTAACTATGCTTGACTAAGCGTAGTAATCTCTTCATATGCTTTTGTTACATTTTTGTTTTCATCAAGAGTGATAATTTTGGTTAGGTAATCCACTTTTGCATTTGTTGCAGATGTTGAACCTATTGGAATCATTTGTTGGATACACCGACAGAGCTAGTCGTAGTACGTGGAACCTATCTTCTATAGCCTGGGCCATTTTTTATCCAAGTTATGAGTTAGTGAGTTTCAGAAGGGTATGTATTGGTCGGTCAACGAACAACATCGCTGAGTATAGCGCGTTGATAGAACTTCTCTCTGGTGCCATCACACATGGCATACATTGACTTGTTGTCAAGATAGATTCATAACTCATCATTCTACAGCTTACCAGCATCTATTCCGTTCGGAATCCAGCTATCTATGGTATGTTCCTAAGGGTTAGGATTTTGGAAAAGCAATTTGATTCTATTCAATATCAACACATTTCCAGAAACTTAAACACATTAACTAATTCATTAGCAAATTATGTGTTAGATAGACATTTGCAACATTTACAAAAGAAAAGCATTTCATCAACATGTGCATCAGGATCATATAACTTAACCAAAATAAAGCTCCGAAAATAAAAAATATATATAACTGTTTATATTTTTTTACATAATGTTCTATGTCTAGGACAAAATCAATCATACGACCCAAAAACTCAAAAATGCAGGAAATCACCCTAGACTAATGGTGCTGGTGATAACGAGTCACCGCTTGTGTGATCATATGTAAGAGCCTAGTCCATCGACTTGGCATGCTAGTGGTATAGCACTGTAATCTTAGAGGTAACTCGTCGGTCCTCGCATCCTTAATTCCAAGGCTGAGACCCTTGATCTGATCCTACAATACCACAAGGGTCTTGACTACGTCCAAATCATGAAGGACAACCCTCCCTACAACCTCTCCTACTGGAACGACAGCTGCTACTCTCGGGCGCACTATTGGTCACACTGGTTAATTAGTTGCACGAGCACATGAGTTTTGATTAGTCTTGATAACATTTAAAAAATCACAAGAACATTACAAAAACAATGAACAGAGATATGGTAAGATATTTTTACCTATGGCACCCCACAACTCACCAGCTGGTAGCACCAAATCTGGGTCACCTCGGAAATCCATACCGACATATGGATACTCGACATAAACCATCTGCTGACTGTTGAACCATACAAAGAAGGCATTAGAGAATGAAATTTGTGACTGACCAGCATGTCTGGCCATGAGATCAACCCATCTCTACATCCATGGTTCTATCGGCGTTGGCACTTCGAGTGAAATGTACCGTGGCTGCATCAGAGGGATCTTCTCCAAGGCGAAAGTGGTCATAATAGAACCATAACCAAATTTCTTGGATCTTCAGTTCTTCACCTTGGTAAGCTATTATTTTATCACCAGAAGTACTGCATCACACTAGATGAATACCTTTGGTTCAAGGCATTCCAAGGCATACTGCATATAGGACCTATTGGCCAAGTGAAGAGCCATGCTTCCAGCCAATCTAGCAAAATTGAATAAGATAGTCCTCAAGGACTAGTCAGTGACGTCTCTAATATTGATCTTGCCATCCCTGCTCGACTGAGATCCATCTCTACAATATCGGCAAATGTAATCCCTCATGGATTAGCCCCCACAAGCGGAACCTGATAGTGAGAGAGGGGCACCACGCCTTGAAAAACAGGTCAAAATGTAGACGTCCTCAACAATCAAAGGGATGAATTTACCTCTTATCTAGAACACTTGGTTGGTAGGATCCCATGCATCAAGGAAACATTGCAACAAGTTGATTTGTTGCCTCATTATAGATATATGGAAGAACTTGAGGAAGCCACAGTTCCGCAATGTAGTTACCGTACCCGGATCATGTAAGGAAATCATATCCTCTTCATCATGTTTGTGTTCATGCCATGTAATGACCATCTTGCTCCGATGAATCTCTGAAAAACAAACAAGAGAAGAATTAGGATCCTTATTTGGTAAAAAACAGGCAAAATTTCCATGAAAAATCAATGCACAAACTTTCCTCCTTGTGCCCATCGCACCCTAGCTATGTACTGGGTGAGATGCATAGTGACTGGCCAATGGCTAGCTTAGTATGCATCTCACCTTTCGATGTGTACTAGGTGCGATGGGGAGAGAACGAAATCTTCAAACCCCAAAGGCTCAGAAAAGCAGGAAAGCACGCTCAGAATCAGAAAAGGAAAGAATTCAATTAAAGAGCTCAGGTTAAACTCCTACCTAGTCCAGACAGCACCAAAAATCGTCCACAGAAACTCCCAGAATCAACTGATGAAAATTGAGGGGGAAAAACACCTCTAGAGCTCCAACAATCTCCAATTTGAATGAAATGGTAACATGAGGGGTAAAAACTACTTTTATGTTATTACTCACGTAATTCAAGTAAGGTATTGATTTTTTAACTCATTTTTCAAGCATGTATGTACATTTCTAATCAGTTTGATGGAGCAATTGAATAGGCAGTATGGTCATCAAGAGAACATAGTGTTAATGGTGAATCGAACATCTTTGAATATTATCACGAGCAGTTTTACGCGAAGTTCAAGCTCGTTAAAAAATAAACCTAACAATGAGCATATGTTCCACCAGAGTTTAAGCTCATTAAAAAATGAACCCACCTTTGGTAAACAACCGTTGCGATTGCATAATTATCAACTTTTGAACCTTGGTCGTGTTCTTACCATCACCTCCACTCTTTTTTAGTTGATCATACGCCTCCATTTGATTATTTACCCCTTTTGAGGAACAACTATGACGAGTGATTCTATTAGCCACCTTCTCTACACTGCTGTGATTGAAAAGTTCCAAACCTTACGTGGAACCAACTGCTATCCGAAAAAATCACTTGTTCCTCAGAAAACGAGTCTCTTTTAAGCTTTTTTCATCTAACTTGTAAAATATGAAAAGATTGCTGAGCAATTGGCCTCTCTAGCTTGTTAAAGTGATTGGACATGCCATCCCTCCTCTAGATTTTAATCTTTTTGGACCTAAGGGATCATTACACAAAAAGATCGAGTGTTTTTCTTGTTTAGCTCATTAAAGGTATCGAAAAGTCATCCCTTTCGTATTATTTTATACTTTTTCGGAATTAAGGAACTATACTATGAAAAAGGAATACTGGACTTTCCTTTCTGTCTCTTTTCAAACTTTTTGATTCAGACATCGGAGATTCCACAATAATAAGATTTTTCTGCCAACGTTTCGAATCCCAACTGGGATCCATCATCAGGGCAACTTGAAGCTTGATAGAAGAAGAGAAGCTGATTAGGGAATAAATAGAGATGAGGAAAGCAAAGAGGAGGGTTGGCTCTCAATTTTGAGAAGTCGGCTGCCTCTTTATTAATTAATTTTTATTTTTATT
>APFE031720808.1:15736-108693 GCA_000404065.3 Pinus taeda | reverse complement strand
TAAAATATTAAATATAAAGTATTAATTCCAAATAATTATTTTTGATTAGAAATTATTAATAAATTATTAATTGGATTAATATAATTATTATTATATGTTAGTTAATGGATTAATATTATTATTATTATTTTATTATTTATTACTATTAATATAATTATTATTATACTGGGGGGTTAATTTTCTGATTAGGGGAAGCCAGCTTCCACTAATCTCCATGCCGTTGTCTCTGTTGAGATTTTGCGGGTGTTTGATAATCTCCAGGGCTTCTCTGATCTTTCGTTTATGCTGCTGATCCTCCCTGGCGATAATGGAGGCGCTTTCCAATAAGACATGGTGCTTGGTTTTTGACGAGTGTTCTGCAAGGGCGGAGGAGCGAGACCTTTCATTTTTAATATCAGCCCCATGTTCTTTGAGTCTGGTTTGCAGAGAGCGACCGGTTTCACCAATGTAGCTCTTCCCACATGAGCAATCGATTTTATAGACCCCTTTAAGTTGATTTTTATCAATGTTATCTTTAACTGATCTCATACTTTGTCTGATAGTCCCAGGGGCTGAGAATTGCGTGCTAATGTTCTTTCTTCTTAGGACCTTTGCCATCTTATCTGTGACTCCATGAATGTAAGGAAGAAAAACCCTACCACCTTCAGGTTGATCTCTGGTTATAGAACCAAGTTATATTTGTCGTTAAACTCATTAAAACAGTAGCGAAAAACTTCTGCATGTAGAAAGGAGTGAGTTTCACTATTGCTAGGTTCGCTAAAACATAGCGACAGGTTTGCCCGAAGGGAAAATTATAGAACAAACATATGTTATCCTCCTCAAGCTTGACAAAAATAAAGAGGTACTAGTCAGCAATGACTGGGGAAAATTTGGGAAGAAAACTTGAAGAAACTTTATTGCAGGTTTCTCTTGAACATGACACTTTCACTCCATCACCATGATTGAGTCGGATTAGGTTATTCCATTCACCGGTCATATCACCATAGGTCCTACGTACCATCCATTTCTGGGGTTAATGCTACCAATCCATTTTAGTGTCATCGATATGTTCAAGAGAAGTCGCTCAGAGAATTCACCAACCCAACTTATGTCGCGTCTCCTGCAATACATTCATGCTTCATTATTTCATGACCGCCACCCTGAACCTTGTATCATCAGATCATTTTCACCTCCGCAAAATCATTTGCTCCATTCCGTGTCGTAGATGTGGGATTCATTAAGGCTCTCCTACAACGGGTTACTTCTTGTCTACATTAGCTCATTATCCAAGAAGTCAACTTAGGAACAACCCTTTTAGTACTTTGAAGCTTGCATGCCTCAATGGAAAGTTTCTCACTTCCGGCAATAGGTTTACATCAATGGCCTTTGACCAGAATATTTTGCATGGTGTTCAACATTGACTCATGTATTCACACCACATGAATTATACTGCAGTACCTTGAGGGTCATTATCATTATCGGTGATTCCTCTCGTGCCTATTAACAACTTACATCATTGGCTGGTAATCAAGCCATGTCTTTCTATGTTCAACATCAGAACATCCTTTCACATGGATCGACTTGTACTTCGGGTGAAGATTGAATGAGTTTGAAGACACCAGATCTAGTTTCATCCATCCAGGCTACGATATATTTAGTAAAATAAAGACGTCAAATGTACATCATAGCTACACAGATAATCGTCTGAGCTAAGGGATGATGGCTCTACCAGAATCATTAGTCTGTCGCACAGACCGTTGTCTGTCCTATGCACATGAAAATGAATTTGTAAAGCTAAGTATGGAAACGCCCACCTCAGCTAGATCATGAAAATATTATGAAGATAATTTATTGTATTGTATCTTATTATAGGTCACCTTCCAGTTCGAAAAACCTCGGAACCTCATGATAAATCTTTTCACCCGACATCAGAAGATTTACTACCTCATGCTTTAGGGGGCAACTGTTATAGACATATTTGGGCACTGCAACCCCAATCTCATATGTCCATAAACCAAGGGATTCTAAGCCCCTAAAAGTGTTGTTTCATACCCCAAAGGAGCAAGGTCAACTAATTACATCATCTCCCAGAAGTTCTCCGTGAATCACTACTCAGAACTAGTCAAAACTGGACCATACAGATTGCTCAGTGTTAATGGTGCGATGCATCTCACCTACTACATGAAAAAATTTTGATGCATACTAGAAAGCCCTTCTGTAGGGTGCGATGAGTGAGAGCAGACAAATGGCAGAGGTAGTTGGCTAGGTGGAAATCCAAAGAATCTTCTAGAAACTGCCCATTTGACACTTGCCTCTCTGAATTCACCCAAGGTTGAGTAATAGATCATGAAATCTCCAAGTGGAACTAAGAACTATTAGAGAAGTGACATTAATAAAAATCCCATAAGCTGACTCACCCACCTGCAAATATCTATATATGGATCCCTCATCGTAGAGATCCAAAGGCTAGAATTTTGTATTTTGTAAGGAAGTGTTGTTGGTTTCTTTGTGAGCATTGTATTGTTGGGTGATCTAAGATTTTCATGAGGTGAAGAGGGCTTTCATGCTAGGAGGATGACATTGGATCAGACAGCTTGGTTGTAATCCTCTCTTCTACTACTTCTATCAATAAAGCTATTTGAGTTTTCCTCCATATTCTTGTCTATCTCTGAATCTTGTATTTGTGTATACATTCGTATGGTTAATATACATCTCATCCTATATTGTTTATGGTTATAGATCTCTATGCTTTGATGGTAATATGTTGCTTTGACTCTACAGGTGTTCTTTGAAGCGGGACAAGTGAGGAAAGAATGGCAAAGCTCTATCAAAGGAGGGATGAAACAAGAAAGAAGCCAAGCGAAAGACTGAGGTTGGTACTCTATACTTATCTCTCATCTATCTCTCATAAAGGAAAACTCAAGTAAATTTAGTTTGTTTGTTTCTAAGATAGCTACCCATCTTAGTGGGACTAGAAGCTATGAATGGACACTAGTTTTCCCAATAACAATAAGGTGTTTAGAAAGAAGGCGCACACCGATAATTACCTTCATGCAGATTTAAACCACCACCCGACTCAAACAATGGGTGTTCTTCAAAACCTTTTTACTAGAGCCTGCATAATATCATATGAGATTCACACCGAAGAGGAGATTGCATACCTAAGAAAAGTATTTACAAGCAATTACATCATCAAAGCCATCTAGAAAAGACAAATCCGGAAGAAGAAAGGATAAACCTGAAAATGCCCTAATTGCTAATGCATACCTTCCATATATATATGTGGAGTCATTGTCAAGTTGGCCAAAGTTCTCCTGAAGAAAGATATCAGAAATTCATTCAAGCCCATGACGATTAATAAACAAAGGATGAAATCTGTTAAGGATAACCTAGATCATCTCCAGCAAAAAGGTGTTTATATGATCAATTGTTCTTATGGAGAATACTATATTGGGGAAATAGGTAGGTATTTCAAGATTAGGTTTAAAGAGCATGGTGCAGATATCTAAAATGAAAGAACTCGATCTTCAACTTTAGTAGAGAATGTAAGCAATACCAGCCAACATATCTTCCTTGAAGACACTAAGGTCATTGCCAATGAAAAACATCATTTTAAGTGTAAATTACAGGAGGCCCTTGAAATCATCAAACACCCTAACACCCTCAATAGGGATGGAGGCTTAGAAATAAGCATAAATTTGATTTCCCTTCTCCTCCATGATACCAAGGAATAAATATGTTTTCCCCTTTCTTGTCATCCTCACCACTCTTTATTAGTCCCTCTTCTCGTCCCCCTATCCCTCCTCTCAATCTCTCCCATGGATGTTTTATCACACTTTCACTCTTCTTCTCAAGTTTCCCTATCGCCCTCTCATGCTTCACCTGAGTGAATTTTATTACCTATTCCCTTAGTCACCCTTTTGCTGGGATTACATTCATTTGCCTCCCCTGTCTTTGGATTTAACCCTTTGTTAACCTAGTAATCATAATAATAATAATAATAATAGTAATTATTATTATTATTATAAATATCACATTCATAATTAATATTACTTATATATACTAAACATAATATTTTAAATTAGGTATTAATAAGATTTATATTAAAATATATTAACATAATCTAATACATTAGTTTATTAAAATCATAAATTATTATAATTATATAGTGAAAAATTAATCCTACTTTTATAATCTTAGTATTAAAGGTAAAAAAATATCTAAATTAAATTAAATTAATTTTTATTAATTAAGTGTGAAAACAAATCATTTACTTCTATTCTAACTAAAAAAGTCAAAGAATATTTAAAAATTAAAATTAAAATTCTAATTAAAATTTCCTTGAGCTAGTGAGCTACCCACCATAGTAGTGTTTCATCTCATATTTATAGTTTCCATATTTTCTCTTGTTTGTAGATTCAGTCTTGAAGATGAGTCTTTTTCTAGACTTGAAATGTAGACATAAAATTGAAGATTGTGGAATTTCCGATCTCTCAATCCCTGAATCTGCATTTAATGGGAAATATATCTAGCTGCTATGTGACATGCAATCTAAGAGGAATATTCAACATATATTAAAATGCAGAGAAAGATGAACATACTGCAATCCAATAAGTTGGAATCACCAAAAATATTGTATTAATCATTTCAGAAAAGTGTGTACATCAAGATTCATACTTAGCCTTCATGAAACTAGGAAAATGTCCCTTAAGAGAAGTCTTTCCAAAAAATTCTAAACCTTCTCTAAGTGTTTCTTCCCTCCTTTTATAAGGAGAGAGAGAAATTGAAAACAATTACAAAAATATCTTAGCCCAAGCTCCATCTATTTGATTGACTAGCTGTCTTGACATGCAGAGGTTCTATCACCCAAATCATTGCAACAAAATGATTCCTTTATTTAAAATAAAACAATAACATGATAAAAAAACAATAGAATAACAAAACATGGGAAAAACTAAATGATGATTATAGAAAAATATCTCTACGCCACTTCCTATGATGGCCTCTAATCAAGCCACGTCTATGCCATGATTTTTTTCTTTAGCTACTCAGTTAGTTTAGTTGTCTCTTTCCACCTTAACTACTTGAATTCCATATTTTTTGCAACCGAGAGTTATCACCCGTGATGGCCTTAGTGGTGCTCTCTAACAAATCTTCCAACTCATCCTTCTTTTAACTCTTTGTATTATACTTATCGAAGCTTTTACTGATCAATTATTTTAATCTTAAAAATAGTACAAAACAATGAGTCCCGATATCGTTTGGCCCCTTTTCTTTAGCCCCTTTATACATTTCTTCATCATAGGACCGAGGGTTGTGACCTGGTGCTTAGCCTTAAGGTGCTAGGGCCTTTTCTTCTTGCTTGGAGGCCATTTTTCCTTTGTAAAGTGATTTGCACCCCTTTCCTTTAAGTTCTTCTAATGACTGTGTGCTAGCCTAATATCAGAGCCCCTCTTCATCATAGGTTTCCAGCCATGGAAATAAATTTGGAGTTGTGACGTGCTCATTATCCAATTGCTGATTTCCAATTATGATGCTTCATTTGCCCCCTTAGGCCCCTCAAAATTCAAAAAATGCTTGCCATGTGTCTTTCCATACTGCCACATCATGCTGACATCAGCTACCATGTGTCCTTATTGGAGCCAATCCTATGCCACTATGCATCATTATCAGAGCCAATCCTATGGCGCCACGTGTCCTCTTGGAGGAGAGAGAAAATAGCCTGTCTGCCCTTGGTTTTGCGATGAAATCCTTTGTAAACTTATATTTGAGTCTCTTAACGATTTTACACTATCAGCCATTTGCCCTGTCACAACATTTAAAAGGTTACCACCTACAAAAGTCCCGATTTGTGATTTGATATTTTAATGTGCCGATCTCCTCTGAGCTTCGATATGCGATGTGCGATTGCTGACCTATGGTCATCGATATGGTGGGTGATCATCGATCTTTGATATTGCTGGGCCTTCGATATATTAGACCTCTGGTATGCAATAAGACGATATGCCATGCTACTATGATGTGTGATCATCAATCTGTGATGTCGTTGGACCTCTGATATGCGATCTTCGATATTGGACCTCCAATATTCTTTCTTTCCTAAGGCTTGAATCCTTGAAAGTATAGAATACCATATCTTTTTATCTAGGAGTCCATTTTTAGACTTCCACATATCGTTGGAAATCTTGTTCAGAGAAATTTCTGATGGAGAGGGCCCGATGTGTGCTTTGAGTCCTTCTGTGGCTTGGAAGATCACTGCAATATTCTCTTTTATTTTTCATTCTTTTGAAATCATTTGGCACAATTTGAACAATTTTGCAATAGGTAATAACATTGGCTCCAATTGGGGATATTTCCTTGATAGCAAGGTGCTAAGAAACTGCAGACCAGTAGCCTTCTATCCATTGGGCATGGAGTCATTTTATTCAACTATATAAAAACAAAAACAGAAACATAAAAGACTGAAAGTATTACTAATATTTTACAATGGCTGATTGGTATATACAATGGGTGAGAAATGGACCTCTTAATGCTGGAGGTAAGGCTTGAGGAATTTCCCATTTACAAGTAGCTCAAGAATTTCATCCTCCATGTTTTCCAGTAAGAAAGTATTGTTTCCATTTGTCTCAACAATATTGAAGGGTCCAAACCATAAGGGATTAAAATTTCCGTGTTTCCCTTTATCTTCTCTTTTCACATCCCACCTCAAAACTAGATCTCCTGGTTGGAGAGTTCTATCTTTAGCCTTCTTATCGAGCAAAGATTTCATTTTATGCTCGTAGTTTATTAACATGTGGTTTACCTGCTCTCTGTTCTCTTGGAGCTCCACTAGTTTATTTATCCTTCGAGTTAGGGAGTTTGGTTCTTCTTCCACATATTTTAATATCTTGGAAACCAACATAGCAAGTTGTATAGGGAATATAGCTACTTTCCCATAGACCAATTCAAAAGAAGATTTCCTTGTAGATCTTTAGGAGTGACCCTGTTAGCCCATAGGGAAAATTTTAGTTGGGAGTCCCAATTTCTCTAGCTTTCTGCAATTATTTTCTTCAGGATCCTCACTATTTTTTTTTTCGAAGACTCAACTACATTTACTCGAGGATAGTAAGTAGTAGAATGGTCAATTGTAATGTTGAATTTATAACAAAAGTTGATAAATTTTGCAGACTTAAAATCCTGAGTGTTATCGTCCACAATTTTCACAGGACACCCAAACCTAACCAGGATATTTTCCTCCAAAACAATTATGACCACAATGTCAATTGCATTTATGGCTGGGATTGCTTCCACCTATTTTGTGAAATAGTCTATGGCTGTGAGTATCCACTTGTTTTGGCTACTGGAAGGGATGTGTATCTCTCTGATAAAGTCCAGTCCCCATTTCCTGAAAGGATCTTCTATACAAACATTGATTAATGGGAGTGGGGCTAATTTGTACTTCTCAATGAACACTTGACACTATTTATAGGCTCGAACATAAGAGTGAGATTATCTGAATAGTTTAGGCTAATAGAATCACACTTTCAATATCTTATTCAAGGTGGTATTCCAATTATAGTATCCCAGATAAACGCCACTATGGAAATCATCAGTCACCCTTTGAGTTTCTGTTTCCACCAAATAAAGAAATTGAATTCCAATCAGGTCTTTCCAGTATAGTTTCCCATTTGATATAATAAAATTATGGTCTTGTAATATTAATGCTCTATACCTGTATTTATCCATGTTCCCTGGGAACTTCAAGAATAGAATATAATGGATGACATCCTTATACCAGAAAGATTTTTCATATTTGATATGATTTTTTTGGGTTGATGTCTTGATCATCGGTTGTTGTGTCCACTCTTCATCTTCTTTAGTTAATAGGTTAATCCCCAAGGCTTGGGAATTATACTATGATAATATTTTGGCCAATACCTGTCCTTTGATGAGTTTAGTGGACTTGATATCCATGTCAAGCTCTTGGATTTTGGCAATCCACTTACCTCTTTTTCCATCACTGTCCCCTTGCACCAGGATGTCTTTAACAATTGTTGTTGGAATATAAGCTACAATGTTAGAGTGTAAAATATAACTCTGAAGGCCTTCAAATTTTTGAATAGGTCATAATCCTATTTTTTCGAGATATTATATTTCAATTCAACCTCCCGCAACACCTGGATGAAAAAGGATATAGGATTCTCGTGACCTTCATTATTCTTCTCCAATAACACAACGCTATAATATGAGGGGAGGAAAAATAAAATATGTAAAATGGTATTGAATAATAAGGTATTACTAACAATGGAGCCTCTGCAAAAGGTCTCTTGATCCTAGAGAAGGATTCTCGGGAATCTGGACTCCACTTTACTTCGTTCTCCTTCTTCAACATCTCTATGATACCTTTCACCATCTCTTTATAATTGGGTACAAATATCCTTAAGAAGTTAATCTTTCCGAAGAACACTTGGACCTCTTTTTTTTTTCTAGGTAGCCAAATGTGGCCGATGGCTTCCACACACTTAGGATCGATCTTCACACACTCTTGTGTTACTATAATGCCCCCAACATCTTACCTTTGTTCAAAGCAAATTGAGATTTCTTTGGATTTAGAGACAACCCATACTTCCTGCATTTCTCAAAAGTGAGTTTTAAATGTTCAACATGCTCCTCATCTATTTTAGAGAAAATTTTGATATCATCTAGGTAGACCACTACGAATTTGTCATGTTCTCCCATGAATGCTATATCCATTGCCCTTTGGAAGGTTTCTCCTGCATTTATAAGGTTGAATGACATTCTTTCATACATGAAGGTACCCCAGGGTGTAGTGAATTTGGTTTTATTCTGATCATCAGGATGCACTGCTAAATGATTATACCATAAAAATCCATCCATCATGGACATCCAAGTTGAGCCAAGTACCCTGTGTAATATATAATCCATTTTAATGAAGCTCTACTGAGGTTTCTGCAATTCAAACATGGTCTTATCTCCCCATTCTTTTTCCTGACACGAACCAAGTTTGCCACCCACTCTGAGTACCTCAATGGTACAATGATCTTGGCCTGAAGTAACTTCCTTACTTCCTTCTCAATGGATGGGAGTAAAAGGGGATTGATCTGTCTGAGTTTCTGCTTATAAGGTTTCATTCCAGTCTTTAAGGGAATCTTATGTTGAATAAAATTTGTATCAAAAGTATTTAAAACGTCACATGACCAAGAAAAAAACATATTTATAGCTTTTTAAGAGATTTATGTACATTTTTTATATTGATGGGGGATCCCTTTTGACAACTTGATAATCTAGGGTTTGTTCTCTCAGGTGATCTTGCAATCCTCCACCTATTCATCAAATTCCCATTCAACAAGTTTTGAGGTGACGTCGTTGGATTTGAATAATATCTCCAAAGGAAATAGGCCATGGGGAATGGAATTTCCTTTTAGATGTAGAACTATATGCCTTGCAATAGTTTCCTCCCAAGTAGTTAGTTGTTCCTCTGTTACTTCTCCTTCTTGGTTGATCACAAAAGTCAAGAATTCCTCAATGACTTCCATAAAATTCTTGATTTTTTCATCATCTTCGAACACTTGCCAGTGTTTCACATTATCAAGCACTGAGGGTCTGTACCTAACTCTAATTTCATATTTGAGAAGTGGATTTTGCATTGGATTAAAATTACTGGAAGCTATAGCCAAGGCATCGACCATTCTATTTCCTTCCCTAGGTAACAAATCGACATTAAAAGCTAGGAAGAATTTTTTAATTAAATCCCAAACCTAATTTCTATAAGAACTTAGTTTGGGGTGCTTAGTTTGACATTAGTTGATTAGATTTACAACTAGTTTTGAATCTCCAAACATAGTCAGGTATTCAATGTCCAAATTCCTTGCTGCTTTCAGGCCTATTAGTAATGCCTCATACTTTTCCACATTATTAGTTGCCTCAAATTCCAATTTGAATGAGAGGGGAATCAAGCTACCCGCTAGAGACATCAACAATACTCCCACTCCATTTCCTTCCTTAGAATTTGCACCATCAAAATACAAATTTTAGACTTTGCTACAATCTCTGAGTTGTTGATCTAATTTGGCTGTTGGTTTTATTTGTGTTGATTCTAAAATAAAATCATCTTCTACTAGCATTAAGCAGGAGATATCCCTTTCTTTCCCATACACAGGAGCATTATTTGGGTAATCAAATTCTGTGACTATTTTCATGAACCTTGACTCCCTATACAATCTCCTTTCTTCTCCATCAAATATAGGTTTGGTAGCATACATAAGATCCAGCTTGATGGAACCTCCAATATTTGATCCCCAAGATATGGACTAAAGCATATTGAACCTTGAAAGGATATCAACTACTATAATGTCAATCACTACACTCTTTACTGGGATCTAGGCCAAATTCGCCACCAGGTCTTTTATCATTCCCAAGCACTTTACACTCTTAGAGTCAAAAGAGTAGAGATCTTTGTATGGTCTATTTATCGCCAAACCTAGTTGCTCCATTACTGACAATGGAATCAAATTTTGAGAAGTGCCTGAGTCCAACATGCAGTTATGGAGCAGGAGATCATGTATTACTATAGTAACGTAAAAGGGTCTTGTGGAGGGATATTTTTCTTCAAAATGGGGTCTAAGATGACCATTAGCCTTTCTTCTTGGAGGTTTAAACTATCAGGTGGTTGGACTGAAGTAGATGGAAACATGAACTGAGAAACTTGGGCCTTATAGGTGGGTTGTTTCAAGAGCTCAAATAAGAACACCGATAGAAGGGGTCACCAGGTTTTCACTAGTTGGTTTCGACTTTCCCTTAGGTGCCATTTTTTTAAATTATTAGGAAAAGAGGTGAAGGGACTGTGGTATTTACCTAGGAAAATTTGGTTGTTTGTTGAATAATTCACTTGCTGTAATAGGTATCTAGTCGGAAAACAACTATATGGAATCTGCAGTGGGTGATAGAGAAATTTGGTGGAGGAGATGGGGGTTTTAAATTTCTGTACCTATTCTCTGAAGTAAATAGGAAGGGAAAGGGGGGCACACTAAACAACTGGGAGGTTTTAATAGGCAATTGGAAATCCTCATTGTGTCTGACGGATAGGGTGTAATGGGAAATGATAGGTGTAAATAAGAAAAGAAATGTGGCATAAGGGAAATGCAATGGTATGCAGGATTAGGGCGGATGCGTGGCATGATAGGAGTGGAGGGGGAGCGGAGACGTGGCATGTGGTACTAAGGTGACGGGATCTTATAGACATTCGCAGGAGATGGAGCAGTTTCCAGAAGGGGGGTAGGAGGTGTAGGTGGTAAGAGGTTTTGAGCAGGGGGGTGTGAAATGGTGAGCTCTCGCCATGTAACTTGGGGCTAGGGAAAGTGAATATGCTTTTCAAACCCCCCTTCTGATAATGATATGATGGACTGGGGGGTCCGAAATCGATCCCCGCTATTGATCTGAGTGGGGTAGATCGTGGCAGTTGGATTATGTGCTCGCTATACCACAAGTCGACAAATTAAGTTTTTCCCTTTTAAATTTATCACAAATCAAAACTTTAGCATCAGTATCTTATTTAAAAATTTTTAATCATGTTTAAATGACACGATCAATTTATTACAAGCAAGATTAATTATTCTAAAACACACTTAATTTACCCTAAGGGTGCGTATAATCTAGCAAGCCCATTTTTGTTTTTTTCTAAGGTTGTACAAATTCTATTCTAATGCTTATTTATCAAAATTAACCAAGATTAAATAATTTGATTAATATTTCTCTAATCTACCTAATTAATTTCAACCAAGATTAAACTGGATGGTTGATTTATTCACTAACCTAACCATCCTTATTTAACTCAATTCAACCATGATTAAACAATATGACCTAACTTTGGAAATCTATTTCTATGTGGCATTTTAAAAAGATGAACACTTTATTTGAAACATTCCTAAAGTATCTTTGATGCATTTTTGTTTTTTAGTGGCATTTAGACTTTCTCACTTGCATACATATTTTTCTTTTTTGGGGTTTTTTTATTCTATTTTTCTTTTCTCATATACATTTTTTATCCCCTTTTTCATCATCATTTTTTTTTTGTAAATCATTTGTAGAATACAATATTATTTACAATTTATATCAACTGAAATATAATAGCCAATCATCATTTGATTCTATGAATTTTAGGTCCCTAACAGTCGCTGAAACTAGGGATTACATCGTCCTTTTGAGGTGTCAAGAATGTAGTAGATCGGTAGCCTTGGTCCATTGTCTTCAGTCTTTATTATGCATCTAAATTGATCTGTTATTGTTGTAGATATGGCAACAACTCATCAAAATATTATGGCCTTCAGCTCGAGCTTTAACTTTTGATGCAAGCCACCCACACTGACAGTAGAAAAAATAATGGTATTCACAATGATTTAAGTGAAAAGTAATTTATCCTTGAGGGAAGTAATGTTTGAGAATCCTACAATTTATAGGTCCACGAGGTAGTTGTGCTCTAGATATGTATTTTAGGTAAACTGCATTGTTTCCTCTATAAGCATCAATTTTATATAGTCCCTTCGACAGATGATCAAACTTATCATGCTTACCATTATCCTCGTTTCTTGAATCCCAATTTAGTACAATGTCTTCTTATTGAAAAACATCAGCTTTAGTTCTTCTATCATAAATATTTTTGATGTTCTCTTAAATGACTTGGATTTTTTGTAAACTTCCTATCTTGATTGCTGCAGTTGTATGGTTTTCCTTATCCTCCTTTGAAATCATTAGGCTTAGCTTGTGAATCTTGTAGTAATTTGAGACCAGTGATTCTTGGGGATGAGGGGAAAACAACATCTACCACATAAACTAATTGGAATGGAGATATACCAATAGGTTTTTGGTAATAATCTTGTTTTCCCACAAAGAATTAATTAATTTATTATTCCAAGGCTTTTTCTTATCCTGCAACAACTTCTTAATGATATTAAATTATTTGAAGACTCTTCTAACCCATTTCGTTGGAAAATCCCATTGTCTTCTTTGATTTGAATGCAGTTGCATTATCAATAATAATCTTATTTTGGAATCCAAATCTAGTAATAATTCCATGAATTTAATGATTACTGCATTTGTGGCGTGTCTTGTAGGTATAGATTCAATCCATTTTGTGAAACAATCAATGGCTGTAAGAATCCACTTATGCTACGCTAAGGAACTGAGATGTATTTTTCCAATGAAATATAAAACCCATTATTGGAAAGGAGTTTCAATAGATATGGGATTCAAGGGTAGGGTTAACAATTTTCTTTTTCCTTCAAAGATTTAGCGTTGAGGACATGTGGTGACTTTCATATGCACATATTCGAACAAGGTGGGCCAGTATGACCCAACCCTTAAAATATTGTTTGTTGTTGCCTTCCAATATAAGTGTCCTCCACAATATCCTTCATGGAATTCCTACATAAGTTTATCTACTTCCTCTTTTAGCACACAGTTAAGTAAAATTCCTCCTGCATCTTTCCAATACACATTATTATCCAAAATACAAAATCTCACAACCTTTAATTTAAAAAATGTGGCTTTAGTTTTAGCCAAACCTGGAGGAGCTTGTAAATTTTGCAGCACAAAGACAATGTCTTCATAGCATGGAGAGGTAGAAAAGGCTTCTGATACTGGTGGAGTCGTCTGATCTTCCTATTCATCCAGTTGAGCTATGAAATTTATATCAAGTGCATGGAAATTAGATTATACCATCAGTTTTTCTAATCCCTAACCTTTGATCAACTTGGTAGACTTGATTTCAAGACCATATTCTAACATAACAACAATCCATTTGCCCCTCTTTCCACCAAGATCAATTTGTGTCAAAATATCTTTTACAATATCATTAGGGACAAATGCAATTATATGGTAGTGTAAGTTGTAAACTCTAAAGTCGTTTAGTGATTTTACTAAAGAAAAAGCCTGTTTCTCCATTATATTGTATTTTAGTGGAGCATCCCTTAAAGATATACTAAAGTAAGCTATTAGCTGCTCCTTTCCTTCGTCATTCTTCTGCAATAAAATAACCGCAATAGCATGATCAGATGCAAAAGAAAATAACATAAAATCTTTGGTGAAGTAAGGACTAATCAATATAGGAGCAGTTGTTAAAGCTAGTTTTACTTTGCTGAAATATTTTTTGGCTTCAGAGTTCCATTTTATTTTAGTATCCATTTTTAACATATTTGTGATGGATCTTAAGATTTCTTCTTAGTTAGGAATAAATCTCCTAAGGAAATTTGTTCTCTGAATGAAGGACTAGACTTCTTTCTGATTCCTGGGATGGTCAATTTTGAGAATAGCTTCAACTCTGCTAGGATCAATTCTAATCCCTTTCTTGGAAACTATGTGGCCCAAACGTTTTCCCTCTTCTAAACTAAATAATGTTTTCTTGGGGTTTAGTGATATGGCATATTTCCTACATTTTTCAAAGACTCTCCTTAGATGCAACAAGTGTTCTTCATCAATCTTAGAAAACACAATGATGTCATCCAAACAAATGGCAATGAATCTACCAATCTCATCAGCAAAGGAAAAATCCATTTCCCTTTGGAAGGTGGCTCCAATGTTCATTAGACCAAAAAGAATCTTTACATACATAAAGGTACCCCATGGTGTAGTAAATGTTGTCTTTTGTTGGTCATTAGGGTGAACTAGGACCTAGTTATAACAAAAAAATCCACACAATAAAGAGATCCTACTTGATCCAACTACCATTTGTAATATATGATCCATTATTGGGAGGGGATAGTTTTCCTTAAGTGAGTATTTATTCAATTTTAGGAAGTCGACGCATAACTTAATTTATCATGTTTTCTTCCTTGTAGGTACTAGGTTTGAAACCCACTTAGCAAATATGAGAGGCACAATAATTTTGGCATCATATAGTTTCTTAACTTCCTTTTCTATTAGGGGCAATATAATTGGGTTCTCCCTTCTTAATTTTTTTTAAAAGGCTTCTAATCTTATTTAATGAGAATAATATGTTGAATGATGTTGGTTTCATAGGATTTTAAGTACTCATAACTCCAGGCAAAAACATAAGAAAATTCTTCTAAAAGTACTATGTACTTCTGTTTTTCATTGGGAGGCAAGGATTTGGATAATTTAACAATTTTAGGGCTCTCTATAGTCCCTATGTTGCATTCCTCTACCATAGCCCCTACTGGTTCAATTTTGGGCTTCCTTGCTACATCATTGAAATCAAACAGATCTTCTAAAGGTGAAAGTCCCTTAGGAAACAAATTATCCTTTAACTGCAACACTTCTAAAGGTTCTAAATCTTCATTAGATTCTTTTAACACTACTTCAATCTTATTTATTTCTACATCATTATCTAAATCTATATGTGTACATTTGAATTCATCTTCTAACTTCAATAAATTTTTGATTTGTTCGTCATTGCCAAAAACTTGCCTGTATTTGATGTTATCAGGCACAGCCTGTTCGTGTTTCACTTCCACAAAAAATATTCTATTTGGATGGAAAGGCATTTTGCAACTACTCACTGAAACAACCAAGGCATCAACTAAAATGTTTTGGGTTATAGGTATCATAGACAAACCATATTCAGGGAAACATTGTAAAAAATCCAAAACTGCATTTATGTAAGCCCTTAATATAAGGTGTTTCACATAATATTCACCCTTAATTTGTTGTATAATTAGATCATAATATCCATGCACATAAATTCATTTTTCTCATAGTTTCTTTAGAATTTGCAACCCTAATATCAGCGCCTCATATTCTACAATGTTATTAGTGCACTGAAAATTATGTTTGTAACCATGTTCATCTGCCCTGTTTGTTGCTAAGTTAACAAAAAATACACTTGCCCCTACACCATATTTACACACAACTCAATCAAAATACATATTCAACAAAGATTCTCCCTCTAGATTTGCTTCTTTAGCATTAAATTTTATTATTTCTATATTACTGACTTCGACCTCTAGGGATGAAACTTCATTTTCTACACAGCCATTATTGTATAAGATGAATGAGTCCATGTCTGAATGTACTGAATAGAGGGGATAATTATTAGGCTTATCTTGACTATTGACCATATATTTCATGAGTGTTTCCCTATAAAGTCTTATAGGTTGGCCAAACATAGGAATGGTGGAATAAGTCATATCCATTTCCAAAGTTCCCTACAATTTCCCCCCATGATCTAGACAACAACATCCCATACTTTGAAGGTATGTTTTCTACAGTGATGTCCATGAATAGGCTCTTAGCAGATATATGAAATAAAGTGACACATAAATCTTTTATCGCACCAAGACACCTAAATTTATTTGAATTAAAAGAGTACAAGTCCTTGTATGGTCTAGTGATGTATAGCCTTGATTTCTCCATGATAGCTCTGAGCATCAAACTGTGAGACGCTCCAGATTCAAGCATTTCCTTGTGTAGGACTTTATCATGGATGTTCAGACTTATGTAGAAAGGTTGAATAGTCCCATCCCGAGGTTTACCCTCAACTTTGAGTCCAAACAACAGTTCAGAATGGTCATCAATCAAATTGACTGTTTCTGACCCTTCTACTATTTTTAAGGCTTTCATGAATTGAGTCTTGTATAAACTTTTGGTCATCAATTCTATTAAAGGAATGGGGATCTTTACCTTAGCCAATTTAGTTTCTGTATTAAAATGTGCTTGAGATTTCTCACCTGCCTTGACAGTTACATTAGATTTTTTAGATTTTTTTTTTTGAGAAACAGGTTTTGGTTGACTAGAGGAAGGGGCATCATTTTGAGTTTTACTAGAAGAAGTTTAAATAGCTTTTGTGCTTCTTAAGTTGTATTGTTTATGCACCTCCATAATGGCATTTTGATATCCTTGTTTATAGCCTTTTGATTCTAAAGGGATCTCTTTTGGTTGTGAGAGAAACAATTGATCTTGCTCTCCTTTGGTAAAGAATATGTGATCTATCTCACTTTCTTCAAATAGATTTATTTGATTTTCTTCTAGTTCTTCAAAAAATTCAAGTTCTTCGTTAGTATAATTTTCTTGAAATGGAAGCCTAACTAGTTGCTGATCACTAGGGCCTCTTTGTTCCCTTTGTTTAATCTGTGGTGGGTTTCTCTTAAAGTTGGGATTTCGAATTTGAGGTCCTCCGCGAGGTTCTATAGGAGGTGTTCTATCTACCACTATCATCCTCTCCATCGTTTTTTCCATAGTTTTAACTAGATTGTCTAATTTTGAGTCTGATGAGGAGGAGGAAGTTTCCTCCTTAAAAGAAACCCTTCTTTGTATTCTTATTTTAGATCTTTTGGCTAATAAATTAGCCTCTACATTGATGGGATTGCTTTGCATCTCTTCAGGAGTGGTTGGGTATATTTATATTAACTAATACGTCATGTCTACATCAAATCCTTCTGGAAAATGAATAAGGGCTAATCCTGGTGGGGGGTTTTATAGCAGTTGGAATGGAATTATAGACATGGTTAAACCTAGCATAATAATCTTCAACAATCTAATTTGGAGCCCTTTTCCAGTTTTTGTATTCATTTAGAATTTGGAGGGTTTTTTTAGTTTCCCATCTAGTAACAAAACTTTGGTGAAACTAAGGTAAATCAACTATGCTCCCAGTTGGTAATTCCCTATACCACTTCTTAACTTCTCTTGTTAAACTCTGAGCAAAAACCTTGATTTTAACATCATCATCTTCATCTTATTCTTCTAAGTCAGATAAGTCATTCATCCTATCAATATGTTGTTGTGCTGTCATAGGACTTGTACCATCAAATTGTGGCAATATCTGAGCATAGTTTTGTGGCATAGCATTTAAATGTGCTTGCAATGCCAAAGGAGCATATCTACCTGCCATGGCTACTATGTGAGCCACAAAAAAAATACAACAGGTGTGGGTACGAAAGTTATGAAAAGAGGTGCAATAACAATTTGTTGTGTAGACACAAGGATGGTAGGGATTGAAGATGAAACAGGTGGAATGGTAATAGGGGTTGTTTCTACAGAAATGGTGGAAATGAAAGGGGTTTGTGGTGGACTGGTATAAGAAAGGGATGTTTTGGGTGGAGTGGAAATTTTAGGAGAACTCTTAAGTGGATCTGGGGATGAAGCAATGGAGGAAGAGGATGAAGTTTTAGGTGACTCACAAGATCTCTCTATAGTCTAATCTAGTTCAGATACTAGTTTTTCAAGTTTTTCAAATTGTTTAATGGCATCATCTTTAGGATCAGGTTTAACAACTTGATTTTTTAAAATTTGAGGTTTGAATATATTCTTATCAACCACTGTTTGAGGTATCCAAGTATCTAACTTGGTTCTAGACAAACTATGCTAAAAATCTAGATCCAACCCAATATCAACTTCATCTAGATTCTCAAAACCTATAAGGAGTGATTGAGCTTTAGATGGAGGGTTGTTACTCCCCTGGCTTTCAATTAGACTTTTCCTTCTAAGGATCAACTCAGGGTTGTCTACAATCTATGGTGGATTGCGATCTAGGTTGGCTCTAGTATGTATTCTTTTGGGAGCTAGATCTATCACAAAATATGTAAAATTATTAAAATTTATACAACCTTATGAATAATAGAAAGTCTTAGCTCAGATTTTAGAAATGGAAATTTTAAGCACTGAGATGAAATTTGATCTAAGGAAACTTAAATATGAATTAAGTTTGTTCATTCCCTATATGGAAAGGTAGGAAAATTTATTGGATCTTATATGTTTGATGAGATGGAAAAAAGAATAAATGATTAAGTGTCCACTAAGAAGATAGCAATTAATAATTCTATTGCTTAACATCAGTAGAAAACAATAGGAATTGTTTAAAACATAGAACCGAGTGTACTTAAACAAGTTCAAATTCATAATTTCTTTTTAACAAAATAGATTAGAAAACACATATGAAATTACAAAGAAAGAAAAATACAGTAACAAAGGAGAAGATCACTTTACCAAAAATCTAACACGGGAATCCTATAAGAGCTTTTGTATTACTGAAATGTGTCCACCAGAACTTTGTGGAATAGCTTTACATCAATGGTCCTTTACTTTTACATAAACATCAACCTCTACTACTTCGAATTCTAAAGTTCTTATATAAATAATTACAAAATATCTTGATTTCAAAATATCAAGACAAAGCCCTAAAATATCTAAAACTGATTAGAAAAATAGTACAAAAATTTAGGAATTTTGAACTGCTAGAGCTGTTGACACTATTGTCGACAATGATTGTTAATGAATAGTCCCAAAATGGTGATGGCCCTACTGTATGAGATGAAACATGTTTCACCCAAGTAATTGACACAATTGATCCCATCGATCTTCACTAGGGATATAAAATTTTGTTAGATTTCTATATGTCTCATCAACTTCAATATATTTCTCAAATGTAGGCTTGTTTATGAAAATGTTTTTGATCTCATGTTTAATTATCAAATCAAATTATAAAGCCTCTAGGAAAGCTTTTCCTGTGATACTTCCTTTTATCCCTGCAAACTTAGACTTGTCTTGGGAAATAGTAATTTTTTTGTGCTTGTAGTCACTCAAACTGATCAATCTTTCATTCATTGCCACCAACCTTGGTAGCCCTCTTTGATTCAGTAAATTAAACTTGGTATGAAACCTCTAAACAACAATTTCCAGAGTCTGACACTTATTCTCTAGTTGTATCATAAGGTTCATGTTTCGTAAAACTTTCTTTATCTCCAAAATGGTTTCTGTTATGTCTGGAATCTAAAGCTCCTCTAGTTCTTCCTTAGCTTTAGAATTAAAAACTTTGATTAAGGTTGTTGTTTCACTCGGTTTCTCTCCCAACATTTCTCTTACCTACACTATCACTATTTTTTATCTCTACATCAATTCTTCTTGTTCAAAGATGATCTAAATTGATGGCCAAATTTATGTTATGTCCTGATTGATATCCACCCATGTGTTTTCTTTGATTTGTGCTAAATTTTGAGCCATTACTGACTCGCTTTCTAAAAACTCTATTCTTTTAGCAAGCCTGTAAGATTTTTGCAATTCTACTACATAGGAGTTGTCTCTCTTCAATTCCTATTCATGTAAATTCTTTAGCTGATCTTTTAACTTCTTAATTTATTTTCCTTGAAGGGACATCTCCTACATGGCTTTAATCAATTCGTTGGAAGAATTTGTAGTTTTTGCTGGTGTTGTTTTCAATGTAGAAGCCTTTGATGTTCCTACGACTAAAATAGGCATTGTAGTTAGTGGAACTAAATCCAATTGTGAGGATTTCTCTTTCTCCTTGAACATTTTTTCTAGTTCCACCTCCATTTCTCTTATCTAGACATTTTGTTCAATTATTATTTTTAACATGTATTCCTTTTTCTTTTCGAGTTCTCCCATTTCCTTGGTTTGTGGATCTTTGGTAGATGGTAGCTTAAGCTACTTCCTTAGAGCTGCTATATCTGCATTCCTTTTTCTCACAATCTCCTCTATTGCCTTTACAACGCTGGGGTCATAACCTTGCTTCATGACTAATTTCTCTATTGATTTAATTCTAGTATCCTTTGCCAAATATGAGATATTCTCCAACTTCAACTATGACTGTATGTTGATGGAGGCCTATAGTTTTGAAGTTGTCATGGCAATATTAGTCAATGTGGAGTATAACATCTCTCTAGTTTGTTTGTGCATATCCATCTGATTGATAGGATGAATTTGATTAGTGTCAAAGGAGAAAATTGTCTTCTTGTAGTCTACCAGTGATTTTGGGAATGGAACCTGTGCTTGTAGAAAAGCTGTGTGTATTCTTCCCTTTTCAGTATCAAAGGGTGACAAAAGCTATTTTTGGGAAGAAGAAGTTTGTTTCCATAATTGAGTATATGTGTTGGCCTTTAGCTTCTCATACTTATGCTTGATTTATTTGTACTCAGAAAAATTGTTTAGCTTTGTTTGGCCTTGAACCAACTCCGTTTTCTGTGCTGAATCTGGAGGATCTTGTGAGGCTGAGGAATATGGAGAGCCTACAAAAATATATTCTTGTCTTGTACCTGCAAAAACATTTTCTGGTCTCATAGAAACATGTGGACCTATCAAAACTATAATATCTTGTTCTTCCTCATCCTGCATGAAAGAAAGTTTTGAATTAGTTTTCCGCATCTTTTTATATATTGGGAATTCCTTGGCTCGAGTTTCTATCACTGTAGGAGACTCTTCTTCTCTTGGCATTTTATCACGCTTCTCCTGAGGTAATGGAGTCCATGAAGTGGTTGTAGACAAAACCTATTCTTCAGCTTCTTGCAGAATGTTCTCCTCCCATTGATCCTACTTCATGATTTTTTCAATTTCTGGCCTGGGAGTGTGAGTGTAAGGAATGGTATTCTGTTCAACACCTAAACTAGAAATGATGCCGAAGGGGTCATATGACCAAGTAAATGTTAATTGGAAGTTCGTTTGTTTCATAATTGCATTTTCCTCATTACCTGTTGCTCTGTTGTTGCATATGAATGGCCCCACCTGTGTCTTGATCTTGAACAATGCCTTTTTCTTAGCTAAATCAAAGTGTAATTCATCCATGTTGATCATTTTCCTTATATATTCCAATGAGAAAATTTTCATAGGAACGTATTTTGGCATTTTTTATGGTGGAAACTAATAGCCATACACTAATTTATGTGTAGTTCTGGTACAAGTATCAATCTAATGTTTTAACTTGTTCACTGATGTGTAAGGTTCTTTGTATCTCAGAACCTATTCTAGGTTCCACATTACTGTTAAGAATGCATGCAACTGCATCAATGAACTGGTCTATGAAGTCACTAGAACTGAAATCATTTGAATTATTCCATAAAAAAGAGGTCCACTTGATGACTGATTGTGCATTGGCTTTTTCACCTAGTTTCTGCAAAGAAATTGGGAATATTTATGCCTAGTAAAATAGGAACATATAACTAGCAGTGATGCATGTTTAAGCATTCCTTCTGTGGTAATCTTGAGAAATTTTTCATGGATGTTGTCTGTAAGGAATTGACTAAAATTAAACATTACATAATGTTTTTATCCTGTGGAAAATATGGAAAAAAAACCTAGGATAGGTTCATCCATCCATTGATTTGATTGATACCCTAGGAGACAAGATACTAATGAGACACTTTAATTGGTATTTTCTAGAAACATGGAGGATGGATATGGTGGATTATTATTTGTAAGTTGGACGTATTCTGGCAAGAAAGTTTCAAATAATTAGGCTCTTTGAGAGAATATTATCTTTTGGTAGAGTTCCATGAGGGAATCTACAGATAAAGTGCTCAAAGAATCATTGTGGGCATGTTATGTGGAATTTTGCATCTACGGATAAACACAATTTCCCTAGGGTGGTAGCTATACCTAGAACAATAGATTTAAAGTGCTTAACCTTTTTCTATAGAAGATAAATAAGGCAAGGGACCTACTTGTTATCTTTCTCTTTCCATCTGTCTCCATTGTTTGGCTCTCGTTGCTCCTTCTTGAACTTAACTCGCTCAAAAAGTACCTACAATAATAAAAAGAGGAAAAAAACCAATCAAAGAAAGACATCTATCTACTATAAACAAATGGAATAAAAAACATTTACACATATAATCATCAAACATAAAGACAAGAATATGGGAAAAGGTTTAAACAACTTTATTAAGTAGAAGGAATAATTACAACTCTGAAGTCTGATCCATTATCACTCTTCCAGCTTGGGTTCCAACCAATATCACATCAAAAGCTCAACACTTCGGCAGCATAACAATACTTGTTTACAATCTCAATCCTCACACCAACAGTATCTCCTTACAAATTCTCAAAGTCTAGCCCCTTGATCAGTTAGATGAGTTCTCACATTATAGGCAAATGATGGTGGTTTGGTCATAAATGAGGGTATTGAATGGACTTACAAACATAGAGTTAGTTTCCATGGAGGAAGGGATGAGAGGGTAGGAGGTTACTTAACTCATTCCTCATCCATTTTCGAGCTCATAGGAGATGATAAACGTGGGAATATTCTAGATGGCCCTAGAAGATATGAATATTCCCAGAACTCTATGTGAATTTCACTCAATATCGCCTAGCACAGGTCAAAGTGGGCCTAAGTGCTCTAGAAATCACACTAACATGGGCCTACCTGCACTAAATCACACTTACCCCTACCCAAGGCTGCGTTGGTCCCTCAAGGAGGAATTTTTGGAGGGCTTCAGGCCAAGAAACTCTTTGGGAAGGAGGAATTCAAAGTGTTTACTTTTCTAGGGCATGTAGCATCTAAATTAGGGTTTGATGAGCCCCAATAGTACTGATCTGAATGATGAGAGTGATGTGCCCAAATGGATCTGTAACAGCTGCCCCCTAAAGCATGAAGTAAAAAATATTAATGTTGAGTGATATGCTTTACGATGTGATGAGGAGGTTTCAAAGTGGATGGTGACCTACATCGATTACAATACATAATATCATGATATTTTGATTTTTTCTCATGAATTGCTGAGGGAAGGCATACCCATGCTCAACATATAAACTTTCATTGCAAGTACATAGATAGTTGTCTACAGATATAGACCCATGATAGGATGACCATCAATGTAAAGCCATTGTACGTATGATTTGGTACATGTCTTGAAATCGTAGCCCGGATGGATGAAACTAGATCCAGGGTCTTCTATCTCATTCAATCGTTTGCACAAGTACGAGTTTAACCATGAAAATATGTGATCCGAAGTCGAACATGGGAAGACACCGTATGATTACCAACCAATGATGTAAGTCATTAAAATACTAAAGATAAATTACCGATAATGATAATGATCCTTAAGGTACTACAGTACATTCTGCATGGTGTGAATGGATGTTTTGATGTCGAACACCATACAAAGTCTTTCGGTCGAAGGCCAACAATGTCAACCTATCGTCGGAAGTGAGAAACCTGCCATTGATGTATGCAAGCCTTAAGGTACTAGAAGGGTGTTTCTAAGTCAACGTCTAGGATAATGTGTTGATATTGACAAGAGGCAACTCGTCGCAGGAGGTTCTTGATGTATCCCACATCAACGACACAAAATTATTTTTGGAGACAGAATGCGATTGACGACACAAGGTTTAGGAATGGTAGTCATGAAAATGAAGGTTTATGAGTATTGCAAAGGATGAATTTTAAATTGAGTGACTTCTCTTGAACATGTCGGTGACACTAAATGGATTGGAAACATTGACCCAAAACAAAGTAATGGACGTTATGATAGACCAAGGTATGATGAACATCAAGAAGATAACCCAACCCAAATAGTCATGATGAAGTGAAAGTGTCATGTTCAGGAGCGACCTACTGCCATAAAGTGGTTTACCCCTTTTCCCATTTTCCCCAGTCATTAATGACTAGTACCTCTTTATTTTTATCAAGCTTGAGGAGGATAACATATGCTTGTTGTATAATTCCACCCTTCGGGTGAATCCATCGCTATGTGATGTTTTAATGAGTCGATCGAAGGTGAAACTCGGTATTGTCATAATGGACAGGTTTGTCGCTATTTAATGGTTTAACGAATCTAACAACAATGATAACTCGATCCTTTTCATGTTTAGAGAGTTTGAAAAGGGACAAAAAGAAAACTCCACTAATTCTTTTTCATATATTTTTCTCTCAAGTCCAAAAAAGCATAAAACAATACAAGAGACAACCTATTGACCATGTTCGATCAACGTGTTCCTTTTTTGTAAATAATCTATCTCAGTCCGGAAAAGGGTGAAACTCATACTGAGTAGATATCATTTCCAATCCATTAACAAGCTGAAAAGGACAAGCACTCATCAATCTTTTCATATTTAGAGAGTATGAAAAGAGATTAAAGAGGACTCCAAGGGGGTTCCTTTTTCGATGTTTTAACAGAGCTCGAAAAAGAGACAAAAGTATGTTCTATGGTCAAAGTACAATTCACGATCGTGCACGTCAAATTTTGTACGTCAGTTGTAAATCTGTCCAAAGCAACACTAAATAGATTAAACATACCTCTTTCATTGGTAAAAATAGGTAAATACTAAAGTTTACTCATTTAATGCTCATGAAATAAACATAAAAACAATAATTTACCATGTTATTTTCACGATTTGATATTTACCATTCAGTTTGTGCTCTGACCCTATTTTTAGCTCAATCTTCAGTAGCTTATTGCGAGAGATTCCATGGATCATTTTTCGTGCCGCCCAGACCAATTAGGATATCTACGCCTCATCCTTATTTTCTTGTCATTATTTTACTATTTCATGCAACTTTTTAGGGTTTTTAGGCCCCCCTGGGGTTTGAATATTTCGCCCTGAGATCACCGCAGGCTTTCATGTCAAAAACTACGTTGGGGAGCACCCTTACAAAAGTTTTGCTACACTACAGTACATTTTCTCCTTGCCTGGGCTGCGCTCGGTGAGTTTGACAAACTTGTTTCACTAATTTGGCCCAAAATTCCTTCAGGTTTTTGCATGAAAAGGATCCTAACTAAGCTTATGGTTTGATTTGAGGCTTTCATTGGATCAGAATGTCTATTACTTGGTGAGAAATATAGCATGAAGAATAAGACATGGTTGCCCTAAATAATCCAGGTACAGTTGAGGCCCTCATAAAATATGGGTTTCTCAAATACTTCAGGTTGTCTATAATGAGGCAACAATCAAAACTCTTGTAGTTCCTAGTTCATGCATGGGATCCAACAGATCAGGCTTTTCACATAAGTGTTATAGACATTTTTGGTCACTTCAACCCCAATCATAAATTTCCATAAACTAAGGGCTCCTAAGTCCCTAAAATTGTTGCTTCACTACCTAAAGGAACAAGGTCAGCTGATTACATCATCTCCAAGAATTTCTCCACAGACAATTGCTCAGAAATGGTAAAAACTTGACCATATTGAATGCCCAATGCAGAGGGTGTGATGCATATTGAATGGCCCCTATGTAGGGTGCGATGGGAGAGAATGGACAAATGGCAAAGACAGTTTGGGAGGTGGAAGATCATAGAATATTCCAGTAACTTCCCCTCTGACACTTGCCTCTCTGATTTCGACCAGGGATGAGTAAGATATCATCAATATCCAAGTGGAATCAAGAACTATTAGAGAGAGGACACTAATCAAAATCCCAGAACCTGACTCACCCCCCTACAATAATCCATATATGGATCCCTCATCACAGAGATCCTGAGGCTAGAATCCTGTATCTTGGAGAGAAATGTTGTTGGTTTTCTGGTGTAACATCATAGTGTTGGGTGATCTAAGATTTACTTGAGGTGAAGAAGGGCTTTCTTGCTGAAGGATGATGCTGGGTCAGAAAAATTGGTTGTAATCCTCTTGCTATTCTTGATATTAATAAAGCTATTCAAGTTTTTCTTCACATTCGTGTATGTTTGATTGTATATGCATTTGTGTGGTTAATACATATCTGGTCCGGTGTTGTTTATGAATGTAGATCTCTGTTCTTCAATAGTATTATGCTGCTTTGATTCCACAGGTGCTCTCTGAAGCTGTGTAGACAAAGAAATAGTGGCAAAGATCTGTCGAGAAGGAGAGGAATCAAGCAAGGAACAAGCACAAGACAAAGGTTGGTGCCCTTTGTTCCCCTCTTGTCTATTTTTCATAAAGGAAAACAAAAGTAGTTTTAACTTGTTTTTTTCTAAGATAGCTACTAGTCTTAGTGGGAATAGAAACTCTAAGTGGACACTATTCCTGGTAAAAAAATGGCGACTCCATTGGGGAGCGAATATATTATTTGCTGGTCTATTTTTGTTTGTTTTATAAACTTACAAATGGAGTCTGAAGTCAACCCAGCTAGCCTTCGAACTACATTTGCTATGCAAGTGCAAAGTAGATCAATGCTGCTTCAGTGTATCTCTGGGTTTTGTTTATAAATTGAACAATTGATCTGCAAACACTCTAATTGCCCTAAGTGGTGGCTCTAGTAACCTCCTTAGATCAACCCCTATGATTTATATTTACTGAACATCACTTACTTGGCCTAAATCCCTGAACTGGACTGCAAATTGTGATCAAATACTAGATAAAAGTCTCGCACTGGTACCATCACACCCTCCCTTCAAGGCAGCCTGTATGCATCGCACTTCCCATGTGCAGTAGGTGCCCTGCATACTGGATTCCCTATGTGACAAGTGTGATGGTCAGGGAATGTTAATTTTACCTTCAGACTTCTGTTTTTCTTCACTCTTTTTAGTTCTATTTAGGAGTTTTGTTGTCTGGTGGTCAGTATATCTCTGTGGAAACCCTCTTCTCTTCCATCATTCTGCCTCCATTGTGAAAATAATTGTAAGTGTTTTTTATGTATTGTGCGCCAGTTTCAGTTCTCTTTTATAAAGAAGTAGCATAATCAGAATGTTGTTTCTTGATCTGGAAGTGTCGTAAGTGTCATTTTTAGTCATAGAAGAGAATCCCATTGTTCTTGATAGTCGATTGCACTGTTACTCTTGTATGTGATTTGAATTAGTAGTTTTTCAAGTGTCGAAAACAATTTTCATTTCAAAATCGCAAAGTGTCATCTTTATCTTCACTTCATTTTGAAAAAGAAATTTGATAGCATTGTCGCTTTGGAAAATAATTCAAATTTGCACTTAGCGTTCTTCTTGTCCTTCAAACATTAAGAAGGCTGAAAACAAATACATGCATGTGCATTTGCATTTATAATACTTGGTTTGATTTAGGACAGTGCATTTAGTGTGTGCTTTGTGCTCTTTGTTGAAAGACCCTCAGTTCTCTTTCCTCAGTAGCTGGGATTTTCATCACCAAAAGAAGATTAAACATTTTTTTATCATCTTAGACTGCATTTTAGGAATTGTATACACATCATGCAGTGAACCTGAAAGGAAAATTTTTAAACAAGATCAACTATAAAATAAATTTAATGAATCTAAAAATGATTTGGAACCTAACGCACAACATCTAGAAGTCTAGGCTAGAGACGTATTCCGGCGTTGTAAAACCTAGTAACCGTTGTTTTCATTGTTGGTTGGGTGATTCCTCCACTTTGAGATGACAAGTGCTAGTACAGACTTGTGCTCCCACGTACTGTCGAGCATATATTGGGAGACCACAATAGGCTATATCCTTTATCTTTAGGAAGCCGTGTCTGCCGCCCTATTGATCGCAATGCACTGAACACAGCATTCAGGAAGATTGACTGCTGTACCGTAAAAAGTATTCTATAGTTTTGCGATTGGTTTGGTAATCCCTCTGCTTAGATTTCCAGAGAAGTCCCTTTTGTTCCTTTTCAAACTCCTTAAAGGAAAAGGTCCATCTAAGCACTTGTCACTTCAGGCTCATTAAAAATCGAAGGCGACTAGAGTCATCTTTGTCTTTTCTCGACTCTTAAAAATTGAAAAAACAAGTGTGTTAAAGCGTCTAAAATTTATTTTAATCGGAATAACATCACAAGTTCCCTCATTGGCCTTTAGGATGAGAAAAATGGAGTCTACCAACCAAGGATTTCCCCTTGGAGGAAATCCTAGTACTTTCTCCTCTTGGCGAGATGTTAGTGCACCCCATATGGCCACATTGTCACTTCCAGGGTTGACGATTGCTTTGCCCGTATGGCTCTTCTCTACCTCTATCATTCAGAATAACGTAATTCCTGAATAGTCAAGTCAGTAACTAGGTGATGCTAGAGTTACCCCCTAACTTTTCCACTTCGTCCGTTTCTCCCTCTCCTCCTTCCTCTTCGCTTGATGAAGCTGGTAAAGCTAAAGATCAAGTAACTGAGAAGAAAAAAAAGTGGAAAGAGAAAAAGGAAAAGAAGAAGAAGGAGCCTGTTGAGGGCCCCGAAAATTGGGTCGACAAAAAGGGGGATACCCACACAGTCTAGACCTTGGTTGGCAGCTCCTTATCCGTTTGGTATAGCGAGTCCAACTGGGATATGGGACCAGTTTCCCAATTCAGTGTGTGTATGTGAGAAAGATGGGTGTTTCTGTTCTAAATGGAATACTTCTATCTAATCTAATGCTATGCTATTGTATTCTAATAAACAGAAAAAACATCGAAATTTATGCTAACTCGGGGTGTGATCTTTCTTCTATGCGATCTAAAAAGATTTCAAACAATAACTGGTAATAAAGATCATTCATCTATCATAAGAAAAGAATTCGATAAAGATGAACTACTTCGTATAAGAAGTTAGACGAAACAGTTGTTAAAACTTATTGCATAAATGATCTATTCATACACTAAACATAAACAAATAGTTATCACCGTACAAAAGTGCCAAATGATAACTCAGACATCCATGATGTAATATATAAACAACTGAAAACTGAATATCACTTTAACGCATAAGAAGAAATGGTTAAGAGATAAAATTACCATTTATAACTAGTCCTACTCATGAGATTCAAGCGACAATTGATTTATCTCTCCTTGATTTAACATCTACTAAGAGTATAGAAGTGCAACATCAGTAGCAGATATCAAATGAAAATATCAAATAAACCCTGTTCCATTCATTCACCAAAACCTCCTCTGAGGGTGCAAAAGTGCATGTTCTGAGGACAAGGTTTTGATAAATTTCCGGACCCTTCTCTAAATGCATGAGAAGGGTTTAAATACTACTAACTAAATAACTTATTTACAGAAATTGAGGATTCAGTTTAAATGACCGTCCTCTTTCTAAGCAAAACTATTCTAAAATTAAACCTACTAATTATTTCTAAATCTACTCCTTAATGTCGCAAGAATTCAATATTTTTCCGAGTAGAGTCGGCTGATTGTCTTCCGCCTTTGGTTGAGTCAAGCAAACAGAAATGGCAAGAGCTGGCATTATCTTCTCAGTAAAATTGATGATATGCTTGAGAATCATCCAATGAATATGTAGCATTACCATGTATGTATGGTAAAAATCCCATTTCAACTTGGTTAACCTTTGGTTTGCTTCTGCTTTTCCTTCAGTCTTCTGTTTCCAGTTTGCTTCTATTGCTGATTTCGTGCAATTTTCGGGGCTCGCAGGTGACTGAGCAACTAGGGACCTTCCTTTTCGAACAATTTCTCTTAGCGCTAATCGCGCATTGGAAACTTCCTCTGTTTCTTGATCCGAGCTTCCCTGATGCGGTTTTTGCCTCTTGCGCCTTTTTCCCTCATTCGGTATAAAGCTCAAAATTTGTAAAAATAGTGATTCCGTGAGCTCTTGACCCTGAGAATTAAACTATGTGTTTCTGGTATCAACGTCGTTCAATACCCATTCAACCATGGCTGTACATGAGAAATCTGTGATAGATTCCTCAAAAGAGTTCTGCGGCTCTTTTTCTTCATTAAATGGATTAAGTGTGCCTTCTGAAATGTTCATTGGAGCGCTGCCTTCCCTCCTCGTTGTTTTCTGCATAGTGCCCTGTATAACGCTTCGTCCTTCTTTCCTGCAGTTTACATTGTGATGGAAGTAATGATAAAGGACTAATGACATAAAAACTTTTAAATGCCGAAGATATGCAAAACATGCCACCTTTACGTGAGCTATTTCTTTGAAAAGCACAACACCCTACTTCATTAACAACTGGCACTAACTCATTAATTCGCATTAAAATACATGACCAACTCTTGGCTAAAAATTTTTCTCGAACAATGAGCCAGAACCAACTGCGATGGAGGGGTCCCGCGTTTTTGCTTTGCGATGTCGCAGATCACAGTATCGCAATATCGCAATGTCATCATGCTGTTTTTATCGCAAGGTTGCAGTATCACAACTTTGCGGTACAACAATATCGCAATATCGCAGATCGTTATAATCCTTGTGTAGTTCATGTGATTTTTGCGATGTGCGATATGCAATATCACATATCGGCGATTTTTTAAAGTTTTTCAATGTGAGTGTTTCTTCAGTATATGCGATGCGATGAAGTTTCGCGTCGCAATCTCGCTTTTTGTTACTTTAACTCGTTAGAAGATGTATCCTATCATCCTTTGCGCGATGCGATATCCTTTAAGGAGTAATTTTAATTTTTTTCATTATGAAACTTAGGTTTTTAAGATTTTTCAAGGTATTTTCCTAAGTCCATGATATTGTAAGTTTCATCTAAAAAAGAAAATGTAACACTAACTAATTTTTTTGAGGGTCCCCACTTATTTAGTATTAGCAATAATACTTCATAAGGAGGGGAATTGTTGGTGGCCACAACAGGATGGTCAGTGATTGCTTTCTCCATTGTTTACATGTTACCCTCAACCATCATCTTGGTCAATCCTCAGCCGCAAACCAACTTAGTTGGCTTAAGTTCTAAGCCAAACTCTTGGATCTTAGTGATCCACCTACCCATCATCCCATTGCATTCAATATGCACGAGTATGACTTTAACCATATGATGTTCAGTATATGCGATGCGATAAAGTTTCGCGTCGCAATCTCGCTTTTTGCTACTTTAACTCGTTAGAAGATGTATCCTATCATCCTTTGCGCGATGCGATATCCTTTAAGGAGTAATTTTAATTTTCTTCATTATGAAACTTAGGTTTTTTAGATTTTTCAAGGTATTTTCCTAAGTCCATGATATTGTAAGTTTCATCTAAAAAAGAAAATGTAACACTAACTAATTTTTTTGAGGGTCCCCACTTATTTAGTATTAGCAATAATACTTCATAAGGAGGGGAATTGTTGGTGGCCACAACAGGATGGTCAGTGATTGCTTTCTCCATTGTTTACATGTTACCCTCAACCATCATCTTGGCCAATCCTTAGCTGCAAACCAACTTAGTTGGCTTAAGTTCTAAGCCAAACTCTTGGATCTTAGTGATCCACCCACCCATCATCCCATTGCATTCAATATGCACGAGTATGACTTTAACCATATGATGTTTAGTATATGCGATGCGATGAAGTTTCGCGTCGCAATCTCGCTTTTTGTTACTTTAACTTGTTAGAAGATGTATCCTATCATCCTTTGCGCGATGCGATATCTTTTAAGGAGTAATTTTAATTTTCTTCATTATGAAACTTAGGTTTTTTAGATTTTTCAAGGTATTTTCCTAAGTCCATGATATTGTAAGTTTCATCTAAAAAAAATGTAACACTAACTAATTTTTTTGAGGGTCCCCACTTATTTAGTATTAGCAATAATACTTCATAAGGAGGGGAATTGTTGGTGGCCACAACAGGATGGTCAGTGATTGCTTTCTCCATTGTTTACATGTTACCCTCAACCATCATCTTGGCCAATCCTTAGCCGCAAACCAACTTAGTTGGCTTAAGTTCTAATCCAAACTTTTGGATCTTAGTGATCCACCTACCCATCATCCCATTGCATTCAATATGCACGAGTATGACTTTAACCATATGATGAGGTATGCAAGCCACAACTTTGGCATTCTAGAAGTAGATATGGAAGTATTTTAGTGCTTTCACCAAGGTGTATGCTTGATTTTCCTGGACAAGTAATATAACTCTGCTCCTTGCAATGCCTTCCTCATGAAATCTATTTGTTGTTAATTTCCATCTCGATTTTTCTGCAATAACACAACAACCATAGTAAAATAAGAAGCAAAAGAGAAGACTTGAAAATCCTTACCATAATTGAGGCTAACCAAATGAGAGCATGATATATGATTTGTTTGATATCTTCAAAAGCCTTCTTTGCTTCTTAACTCCATTTTAGATCATGTTATTCTTTGGCATGTTGGATATTGGCCTTACAAACTCCACAAAATAAAACTGCAAATATGGTAATGAATAGCCTCACAAAGTTAATACAACCGAAGAAAGACTAAATATATTTTTGGGTTTTGGGAAAAGGAAATTCTTGGACTCATTTTATCCTTTTAGGGTCAATCCTTACCTCTTCTTCTGATACAATGTGTCTCGAAATTTTCCCTTCAGATTCTCCCAAAATGGACTCCTCGAGCTTCAATGATATGCCTAAGAACTACATTTATCAATAATCTTTCATAAGTGAAAAATATGATCATTCATATTTTTAGGAAAAACAATAAGGTCATCCTTATAAACTACTATGAACTTATATAAATAATTAGAAAATGCATAGTCAATAGCCCGTTGGAACGTAGCCCCAACATTCATTAGTTTGAAATGCATGTGTATGTAAGCATAAGCCCTTCATGGGGTAGTGAAAACAATCTTGTACTTGTCATGTTCAACTACTAATACCTGATTGTATCTAGAGAATCCATATAACATATACATCATCCCTGATCATTTCATTGTTTGTAGTGTGTGTTCCATGCTGGGAAGAGAGTACTTGTCCTTTAACGATGCAAGGTTCAAATTTCGAAAACCTATACAATTTTTTATTGAAAAAATAAAATCTATACAAATTTGAACCTTGACATTCTCTTTTCCTACTAGAACAACATTTGTCACCTAGTTTGAATATCTGATAGGAGAAATAATTTGGTCACCCAAGAGCTTTTGCATTTATTTCTGGATGACTAGGGCTACCTTTAGGTTCATGTGGTCTTGGTGTTGTTTGAATGATTTGGACTCTTACTTTATGGCTGATTATCTTGGGATCACATGTTTTCAACTTGTCATATGACCATGAAAAAATATCTTTGTATTCATGTACCAATGTCTCAAATCCTTTCCACTCTTGCATAGTATAAAATTAGCAAATTTTGATGGCTCTCAAGGTTTCTTTAGAGCCAATGTTTACCTCCACTACATGTTCATTCAAACTACCATTTTTAGTCCTTACAAAAGCGTCAACTTTATCAAATAACCTTTCCAACGAGATCACACCTATTAGTCCTTAATTGGACTAAGGGGGTATCATCATCTTCGAACACATTGTCAACAAAGTGGCAAGAAAAAATCATCAATAGAATTAACAAAATGTTGAAAATGTTGGCATTGATTTCAAATGATCATGTTAATTGTGTTAAGGATGATTGTTGTTGATTGTGTTATCACTGATTTATGTTGATTACTACACTTCTATTGTTGCAATATTGCTTGAAGTGCAAAGGTTGATAAGTGACATGACGTGCAAAGGCTAATAAGTGACTTGAAGTGCAAACACTGATCATTGTTAACTATGTGGAGTTGATCATTGTGAAGACTGAACATTGTTAGATATGTTTATTCGTTATCTTGATGTATGACTTACAATTAAAATGAAAAATGATACATGATATTTTGAGACAGAAGTTGGAAAAATGTATGCTTTTATAAATAGGAAACCTCAAAGGCATTAACATGTGGCTAGTACAAATATGAAAAATGTAGCTATCACAAATATGAAAAGTTTTCAATAGTTGTCTTTTGCAATCATTGTTGATAACTTGTATTATTTCAGCTCTATTTTATATTACATAAATTTGAATTAGATTAGAAAATGAAGAGGCAGATTGTGAAAATCCATAGAAGACCAAGAGACAACTCCTCATTTCGTGTTCTATATAGAATACAAATAGTCAATAACATATAGGCTTATAAAATATACATTGTTGAATGAGAATAGGAATTTTTGGTGTTGAGAAGTTTGTATGAGAGGGTTCATGAGAAACATTCTAGTTGAGAGAAGAAGAGAAAAGTAGCAGAAGAGAAACAAAATTGAAGAAGAAAAGAAGAGAAGATGAGCATCATACTTGAGGGAAAAATTAATTTTAGGTTAGTGTGATTAGGATATTACAGTGTCCTTTCACGTTATAGATTGATAAATAATAGGTTGTAGTCTGTTGAGGCAAAAACCACCTGTAGGTTGTATCTTGCAGAAATTTTTGTGGGAGTTGGAGCTTCCTTGAGGTAGCAGTCTCTTGTATGTTAAAAATAGCAACAAGAAATCCCAATTGAATTTTGTCCTTGAATTAAATTGTGATTTAAATCAAAATTCTATTGTCATAGCAATTTGTAATAGTTAATTAAGTTAAATTGACTTATGAAATTCGAGTTGGAAGTCTATATAGAGTCATGTAGAGTGATCCCTAAATTTTAGGGGCCCAGGTTGAGTTCTTTTGAGTTGTAATTAGATAATGTCTCACTGATTTATAATCAGTTAAACTAGTTCTAACTATTAGAGGAACTAGTTAGAGGTCTAGTAATGGAGTATTGAACCAATGCATCACCAGTACCACACCAGTTAACTAAAGATTCACTCATAAATAACCCATGCATGTCAGTTCAGAGGAATACCCAGTTGAGATTAGATTTCAAGGACAATGTACTATCAGTGGTATAATTTTCTGAGTTGTATAGATGGTGCATGAAATCAGTTGAGGACCTATGTTTGGATTGCATAGCTATGGAGAATGGATTTCCCAAATAAATAAAGGCTAATTCTCTCAAGAATTGCGCAAGCAAGTAGGGGCTTGGCAGGGAGAAGAATTGACTAAGTGTTGGCTTGAGTTGGTTTGTGAGGCAGAGAGTTGGATTGTACTAGTACATGAATTGTTCGGGTTGAACAAGCATTGTATTTTCTTCTTAGATCTTTTGGTTAATGCAATATAGATAGTTAGAGTTTTTAGCAGTTGCTTTCCCCAGATAAATATTGCGTTATGTGCGATTGATATTCTTCCTTTTCTGCTTATTTTTTTCATTGATCAATTTTGGTTTTCTTTGAAGAGTAGAGTAGATTCTTGTCTTATGTTTTATCATATCACATAAGTTGGTGAATCTACATAGGAAAAATCTACATGGTATCGGAGCTGAAGACAATGTAGAAGAGGATATTTCGAGTTTGGTGTGTAGGTGAAATCGAATTTGCAAGTTCATACTTCAGAGTCAACAATATGTCATTTTACGGCCTGAGACTTGAGTATGCCTTGGAGGATAGCTCAAATTACATAGCTTGGAAGGACATGATGGAGGCAGTGTTGGAAGAAATGGCCTCAAGGAATTCATAGATCATGACATTCCTAAGCCTCCAACATCGGATGCTAAAGATCAGGCTGAATGGAGAAAGTGTGTGGCAAAAACGAGAAGAATTATCTTGGAAGGAGTTTGAGACCACATTGTCTCGAGTCCCCACGCTAAGGATACTCCATAGTCAACGTGGAAGGCATTGATGGTGCTGTTTAAAAATAGTAGTGACCATAGGAAGTTGGCATTGAAGGACAAACTCAGAAAGATCAACATGGAGAAGGGTGACTCAATTTCGAAGTACTTGACCAAGTTCACCGATTGTCGGGATGAGCTTTTAAGTGTCAGGGTTACTGTTGCCGAAGACGATATAGTGAGCCTAGCTCTTCTAAGACTTCCCAAGAGCTGGCATAGTTACCAAGACTCTGTTAATGGGAGGGAGAAGCTACCAGGCTGGGAACGACTGTGGTCGGATTTGGTACAGAAAGAGATTCAGAGGAACACCAGAGATGGATCCTCATCAAAGACTGATGATGAGGAGAATTGTGCCTTACCGGGTGAGGCAAAGAAAGGGAAGGGGAAGTCATCCCATTCCAAATCATATTCTTGTCAAGGCGTCAAGAAGAAGGACATGTCAAAATTCAAGTGCTTTCATTGTCACGAGCTGGGACATTTTGCCACAAAGTCTTCGCTCAACAAGGCTGGTAAGAAGCCCTTAGGAGGAGCGGCAGGTGAGGCTCTTGCTTCACAATTAGAACTGGACTTTACTCTCATCGCATGTATGGTGTCATCGATAATGGGTAGTGTATGGTACCTGGACGGTGGAGCTTCTTTCCACATAATAGGTAACAAATATCTCTTCAGTGACTTGGAGGAGAAGGGTCTCCAGATGCATATCGAGATGGGTGATGACGGGAGGTATAGTGCTACCGAGCTTGGTGCAATTACCTTTCAGAGGGAGTGGCATTCTCCCCTCACTTTGAGAGTGTTATGTATGTTCTTGGTTTGAAGAAGAACTGGGTATTTATTTCCATGTTGGAGGATAGAGGCTATGATGTGATATTTAGTAAGAGAAAGGAATTCCTTCGTCACATAGCGACGGGACAGGTGAAGAGGATAGGGGTTTGAATGAAGAATCTCTACAAGTTGGAGGTAAAAGATTGTGCTTCCTTGAGCACGAAAGCAGAGAAGGTGTAGAGACAAGACATCGGTGAGTTGTGGCACAAGAGGTTGGGTCACTTGCATCATGGCGCTTTGAAAATCATGCAGCAAATTTTTATCGGGTTTCCCAAGGGCACACTTGAGCAGGTTGACATATGCAAAGGGTGTACATTGGGAAAGTACACCAAGGCTTTCTTTCATGAAAAAGATAGTCAAGAACAGGTGATCCTCAATTGAGTCCACTCAGATGTGTGTGGATCATTCTCAACCGCATCCATGACCAAGCACAAGTATTATGTTATATTTGTTGATGATTTTTTTCGTAAATGTTGGATCTTCTTCGTGCAAAAGAAAAATTAGATTTTGGCAAAGTTTTGTGAATTTAAAGCATTGGACGAGAAAGATAATAACAGGAAGGTGAAAGCTCTCAGGGGTGATAACGGTGGAGAGTACGTGTCGAATGAATTTAAAAAGAAATTGTGCAGGAGAAGGCATTCGATGAGAGTTGATAGCACCTCATAACCCACAACAGAATGGGGTGGCTGAAAGGAAGAATATAAGCATTGTAGGGGTGACACGAGCAATTTTGATTAGATATTCCCTTGAGAGGGAGCTTCAACATTATGCGGTTGAGGAGCTTTTAGCTCCTAAGGAGGAACCTCAGATTGATGTGGAGCAACCACATGCATAGGATCATGGAGTGGAGACACCCACTCATGAAGAGTCTTCGAAATATGGGAGAAAGCGCACCAGAGAGGCTGATAGGTTATTGCTAGATGCTAGAGAGAATGTGGGAGCACCCACATCATAGCACAGGCATAGTAGGTCACCAGAGAGGTACGCTGGATACATGACTCTTATGAGTGGATGTGTAGAGACTGAGCAATATTATTTTGAGGAGGTAGTGCAGTAATTTGTTTGGGTTGATGTCATGGTTGACGAGTAAGACTCCAATGTCAGGAACAATGTTTGGGATGTGGTCCCAAGACCGGTGGACAAGTAAATGGTGAAGTTCTCGATGGATTTACAAGGTAAAGCAAGCAGTGGATGGTAGTGTGGAGAAAAATGAGGCCAAGTTTGTGGCTCGAGGATTATCTCAGGTGGAGGGGATTGATTATGATGAGATCTTTGCTCATGTTGCAAGGTACTCATCAATTAGATCCATTTTGGAACTGTCAGTGCAAATGGGATGGAAGATACATCAGATGGATGTAAAGACAACCTTCCTTAATGGCATGATTGAGGAAGAGGTGTATATTAAGCAGCTTGAAGGTTTTGATACCTTCAACAGAGAGTTTCATGTGTGCCGACTCAGGTGAGCGTTGTATGTGCTGAAACAAGCACCCCGTGCTTGTTACACCAAGATCAATAGCTACTTCACCAGGTTTGCCTTCACCAAAAGTGAAGCAGATGCAAACCTTTACCATATTTTGGTTGAAGGTAAATTGTTGATTATTGTTTTATATGTCGACGATTTGATTCTGACAGATGATGATAAGCTAATCAAGTAGTGCAAAGAGGACCTTGCAAGAGAGTTTGGAATGAAGGACTTGGGGCTCATGCAATACTTACTAGGCATGGAAGTATGGCAAGGTGATGAGGAAACTTTTGTCTCTCAGGGAAAGTATGCCAATGAGATACTCAAAATGTTTCACATGGAAAGCAGTACACCCATGGAGACTCCTCTAGCAGGTAACTGTAGGAAGGAGGATGCTACTTCTGGAGAAGCAGTGGAAGCTACTATTTACAGGAAAATTGTGGGTTCACTCATGTATTTGGTGAACACACAACCAGACATGTGTTATGCAGTTAACCAGCTTAGTCAAGCGATGGTTAGGTTGACCAAGTTGTATTGTAAAGTGACCAAACATGTGTTGAGATACCTCAGAGGTACTACTCAGTATGGTTTATGGTTCAAGGCTTCATTGATGTGGATTGGGCAGGGAGTCCATCCGATAGGAAGAGCACATCGAGATGGATCTTCAGTATTGGGTCGACAAATTGTTTCTTGGTATAGTAGGCAACATAGATCAGTTGCACTCAATTTAGCAGAGATAGAGTACATGGCTGCTAGTCAAGCAGCTTGTGAGGTTATCTAGATGAGGAAGATTACAGTTGGTTTGTTTGGTCAACATGTGGATCCAACTATGATTTACTGTCACAATCAAAATTTTATGAAACTCTATGAAAATCCAGTTTTTCATGATCGGTCCAAGCATAGTGATATCTAGTATCATCATCTTTGAGATTGTGTGCTAAGGAGAATTGTGTTTTTGGAGTACATTCCCACAGAGGAGAAGGATATTTTGACAAAGGATTTGTCAAGATGCAAATTCGAGTTTCATAGAGATAGGATCAAGGTAGTTGATAATCCCTTTCTTGTTGAGAGGGAGTGCTAAAAATAACAACAAGAAATTCCAATTTAATTTTGTCCTTGAATTAAATCAAAATTTTGTTCTCATAGCAACTTGTAATAGTTAATGAAGTTGAATTGACTTAATTGACTTAGGAAATTAGAGTTGGAAGTCTATCTAGAGTCATGTAGAGTGATCCTTAAATTTTAGGGGCTTAGGTTGAGTTTTTTTGAGTTGTAATTAGATAACTATGTCTAACTGAGTTATAGTCAGTTAAACTAGTTCTAACTGTTGGAGGAAATAGTAGGATGTCTAATAGTGGAGTGTTGCACCAATGGATCACCATTACCACACCAATTAACTGAATATTCACTCATAAATAACTCATGCATGTCAGTTCAGAGGAATACCCAGCTGAAATTAGAGTTCAGGGACAATGTACTATCAATTGTATAATTTTCCGAGGTGTACAGATGGTGCATGCAATCAGTTTAGGACCTATGTTTGGATTGCACAGTTATGGAGTGTGGATTTCCCAATTAAATACAGGATAATCCTCTCAGGAATTGCGCAAGGAACTAGGGGCTTGGCAGGCAGCAGAATTGGCTAAGTGTTGGCTTGTGAAGCAGATAGTTAGATTGTACTAATGCATGAATTGTTTGAGTTGAACAAGCATTGTATTTTCTTCATAGATCTTCTGGTTAATGCAATATAGATAGTCAACATTTTTAGCAGTTCCCCAGAGAAATATTGTGTTATGTGTGATTGATATTCTTCATTTTCTGCTTATTATTGTCATCGATCAATTTTTTGCATATATTCTTATCTTATGTTTTAGCATATCACATAAGCTAGTGAATCTACATAGGAAAAATCTACACTGTAGGTTGGTGCCTACAAAAAAATTGTGGTTTTCTCCCGTACGGGTTTCCTCTTATATTCGGTGTTTCCTTGTGTTTCTTGTTGAATGTTGTGTGAATGCTTTTGAATCTCGAATAGGAATATATGCAAATGTATCTCTCTAATACTTGCAAAAGAAACAACTAACAATTGAACATATACATAAGCCATAAGAAGATATTTGAAAAACAATATTAAGTTGAGCTAAATACTAGAAGAAAGTTAAACTTACTGATTCACCCCCCCTCCACTAATTGCCACACATTTTTCAATTGGTATAAAATCAAGTTCCTTCAATACCGATTTAATAATTGGAAGGACATCTTGAAACATTGGAATGGCTAGTCAGGAAGGATGTTCAACAAATAAATCCCCTATGTTTACTAGTACAAATTATGCCTTCTGGAAAGTGAGAATGAAGACATATTGAATGTTTAATGTTTCTTGGAGTAGAAGTTTGGGTTGTTTCCTTGGTAGGGTATGAAGAACCAAAGAAATTTAATAGTGACAAAGATGAAAAACTGAAATTTGCAACCAATGCAAAAGATATGAATTCACTTCTTAGTGGATTAAGTGAATCATAATTTATTAAGGTAATGCCTTTTAAAACAGCTAAATCAATCTACAATAAATTGCAAAATATCCATGAATGAGATGGAAAAGTAAAGATGACCAAATTACAAGTATATAGAATGCAATTTGAGATGTTAAAAATGAATGAGATGAAGATATTGCTAAGTTCTTTCTAAGAGTGATGAATTTGTTAATGTCATGATGGGTCTAGGAGAAACAATCAAAGAGAGTGTAATAGTCCAAAAAATATTGAGGTCATTACTTTCAAATTTTAATTCTAATGTTTCATCTATAGAAGAGACAACCCACTTTGAGACTCTAAACAAGGATTAATTACTTGGTTCCTTGAAAACATACGAGATAAGAATTTCAAAATTAAAGTAAGCTACCATAGATGCAACTTTTAAGACAAACAAGCCTACAAAAGACAAAGAATGTTCATGCTCAGACTCTGATGAAGAAGAGGCAAAATTTGTCAACATATTGAAGAAAGGTACATGTAAGTACGAATGAAAATTCCCATTTAAGTGTTTCAATTGTGGAAGAGTGGGGCATTATGCCTCCAAATGTGCTTATAAGAAATAAGAAAATCAATCTAGATGTAAATAAAAGAACAAGTCTAATTGAATGTAGAAACAAAAAAAGTTTAAAAGGAAAAGCTTCTATGTTAGAAGATCTGGAAAAAAATGTAAGGAATATGAATAAGAAGAAGGTGAGGTAGATATTTAGGGGGAGTTGATTAGTGCCCTGGAGGAAATATATAGACTTAAACAAAATAATAGGACGCATACCAAGATTTTGTTAAAATATGTAAAAGAAGAATCAATTCAGAGGAAATTATTAAGCTGAAGGTTAATCTTGGAGAAGAAAAGAAGGTGGAAGATATTATGTTGCAACAAATAAAAGATAAACTCAAGAGGCATATTCATTTCTCAAGAGAAATATCTAAAAATTATGCTAAAAAAGTTCCAAATGGAAGGTTGTAGACATGTCTCAACTCCTATGACAATTGGAAGCTTTATAGATATATGATAGGGAGCTTGCTATACTTAACAACATCTAGAAAAAATATAATATTGGCAGTCAAATTAGTGGCAAGATATCAATCAACACCCAAACAGAGTCATCTATTAGCAACAAAAAGTATATTCGGATACTTGAAAGGGATTGCATACTATGGACTATGGTACCCAAAAGGGAAGAACTTTACATTGACAACATACATAAATCCAAACTAGTCTAGTTGTGTGGATAGGAGAAAAAGTACGAGTGGTGGTGCATTCTAATTAGGAGAATCACTGGTTACATGGTTAAGAAAAAAATAATCAGCAATATCTCTATCTACAACAAAAGTCGAATGCATAGCAACTGTTGCTTGTTGCACACAAGTGTTGTGGATGAAACAGACTCTACAAGATATGAAGGTAACTTTCAGTGACCTATATTTATTAAGTGCAACAATGCAAGTGCAATAAATATTTTGAAAAATCCAATGCTTCACTCAAAGGCTAAACATGCCCCTATAAAGTACCACTTTCTCAGAGAACAAGTGATTGAGAAAACAATGAAGATGGAATACATACCCATAAAGAACAAATAGCAGATATATTTACTAAGCCACTTGCTAGAGAACCATTTGAATATCCGAGGAACAAATTAGGGATAGTCCTTATAGATTGTTCTCACTAGTTTGAATCCAAAAGAAGAGCTTAAAACACTGTAGAGAATATGAAAACGACTACACTATCTAAAGGGGATACTACTGGGGAAACCATGAGTAAAGAAGAGGAGAAAGAAGCATATTATTGTGTCAAGATTTTGTATTCAAGAAGCAACAAATACGAAGGACCATCCTAGAACTGCAATATCAAGCCATCTTCTTGATGAATAGACAACATGAATCAGGTTTACCATTCATAGGTTCATTCATCAATACAAAATTTTATGCAAATATATATTATAATATATATATATAATATATATATATATATATATATATATATATAATTTGTCCCAAATGTACATAATCTAGTTTAACATATCTAGTCAAAGCATGTTGAAGCTGACTATATCTCAATGTATATTAGCATCATTAGAATTTCTCAAACTTCTTTAGCCTTTGATGAATATGAATATGTATGTATTATGAATCAACATATATTATGATAACTCATGTATTCAACTGATATTTGATCTATGAAGAAAACAAATCCAAAGACTTTTTCAAATATACATAGTGAAAGAAAATGTGCTGACACCAAGCTAAGATGAGCAAGTTTTATACATCAAGAAGTCTCATGTTTGGTTTCTTGAAGCCTTCATCATGAAGTACCATGTGATTGACACCAGAATCATGCTATTTGAAAATCCAAATGAAGACACATATATGCAAGAGTTGAATTCATATGAAGACATCTAGTCCATGTCCAACATTTAAAGTATCACTTAGAAAACAATCAAAGTTGGAAATAAATCCAAAGCACAACACTAAGTTTTTTGAAATGTATAACTAGGTTCAGTCTTCCTAATGTCTATTATAATCATGATTTTATGTATTTTGATACAAGTACGAAAAGAAATTTATTATTTTCATTCTTGACGCATGGGTTTCATGCTTAAGGTAAATTTATTTGTAGGTCAAGCACCCATTGAGTGCTTCTACGTTTGTCATAGAATTATGAAGTCAAAAAATTCATTGTCATACATGTAAGAACCATTTGGGCATATTGTATTATGTAAAAGAAATTTATTTGAGCCATAAAAGACCCTCCAAGACCTTGTCAAAAAGCTGTAACAAGGCGGCCTCATGGAAATAATTTATACCCTTGGAAAGCCTATATATAAAAGGAATTCGACCTCATTTGAAGCACACATCCAACGTATATGAAGAAGCAAGAAAAAGAGTCTGATATTAAAAAGGAAGAAGTCCTAAGGCAAGTGATGTTCAAGAAGAAAGCTAGAGTTGAAGTTTTTGTGTCCCTCTCTCTCTCTCTCTTTTAAAGTGCAACAAAATTCTGAAACTGCTAGATAAATGTTGTTGGAGGACGAAGTTGCTAGAAATTTGTTGGAGGAAGAAGTTGTTGGAATATTACTGGAGATCAAAGTTGTTGGAAAGATGCTAGAGGTCGAATTTGTTGGGGTTAAAAATTACTATAAAAAGTTGTTGGGTTTAGAAGTTGCTGGAAAAAATTGATGGGGTTGAAGTCGCTGGAAAAGTTGATGGGGTCGAAGTTGTAAGAGAATCTGCTAGAGTTGAAGTTGTTGTTGGAAGGTCAAATTTTGTTGTCGTAAGTTTGTAAGGTAAGTTCAATAAGAAAGAAGGTTGCCTTGGTCTTGGAGGGGTCTTTGTCAAGGGTCTTAGGTCTTGGAATTCATCATTTGAATGTTCTATAAGAAGAGACGAATTCTTGTGGGTTTTTCTTTCAAGAGGAAAGGTTTTGGCCCTAGATAGCAACCTACAATTTTTTTCCTTGTCTCATTGACCTTTATTGTTTCATAGTTGTTTGATGATAGAAAACACAATAATAATCAAGTTGAAAGAAGAATCTAATCAGGTAAAGTAAAAAGACATCACAAACAATTATCAAAGTAAGAGAAATCACCTATTTAACTACCCCTATATTTTTCAACAAAGTCTACTTCTTTCATGAAGAAAACCATCAAATTTGTTCTATGAACAACCAACATTTTATCAAACTATATTGTTGCATTGAAATCAAAATCTATGCCAAAAACATGTATATGATCCATCATCAACCAAAGATCTTAATACAAATATCAGTTAATGAGTTAGTGTAAAATTCCAAGAAAACAATGAATCAAAAGAGAAATCATTATTCCTATTATAGAGACTTAATTGAATGATAGTTCATTTTCAGAAGAAATTATATCATACATAGAGGATATTATATATATCTCTAGAATAGGACATACATGTTGTAGAAAATGAAATAGTTACAAAGACATACATTGAATAGTTGCAAATGAAAATGAGGCTAAATCCTAAAAATAAAGCACTAATCCAGATCCAATTTGTGTGAATTGATCACAAGAGAAATCTCATAGTAAACAAGCATTTCGAAAAAGATAATGGTAGCCGAAAGATACTTGAGCGCTCAAAATAATACCTATAGGTAATGGTAAGGAATGAATGCTGGTAGGGAAGAAATGAATGCTGGTAGGGAAGATAACACAAAATAATGACCATGAAAGAAAAAGTATAATTATGGCTATTCAACACTGATAGGGGCAGAAATGGGAGGAGAGATGGCAAAAGACACAGAGGTATATAATGAATGTTGTGCATATAAATATTACTAGATAACATTTCATATCTTATGTGTTATGGTGTTACATTGCATATTTAGGCATTCAAAGAAGCATTACAAATTTTATTGGGGTTATTATTATTTCTACCATACATTATATGGGACTAATATATCATGCATATGTATACATTGTTATTTTGAATGAGATACATTATATATTCATAATTAAAGCATTATATGGTGTGTTAAATTGAAATTAGGGTTTCGTGCCCTAATTTAATCCATGAACGTTGAGATAGTATCGACAATGCCATTTAATGTGATTTACAGTGTGTTTAGGACAACTTTGCAGTGCATTAATGCATTAATACAAGCATCTTAATTGTGCATATCCAACAATATAATTGCCTTGGCCAAGCAATTAACATTCCAAAACCAATGGTTATTATGATCAATGTTATATATATATATATATATATATATTCAATGCAATTAAAGGGAATGTTAATATGAATGCAATTGTTTAAAATATATACGTTGTTTATATGGAGAATGTTCGCGCGCGGTTTGCAGTGTGATGGTGGAGATGCAACATATGGGAGCAGTGTTAATGCTATTACTGTAGCATTAATACTTTATTGCAACAATGCCTTGAATATCGTTTTGTTAGATAAGTGTTAATTCTTGCATTAGTTCTTTATTAGAGAAATGCCTTGCATTAATTCTTGTAACAACGATTTGTAAGAAAATTTATATATATCTATTGGAGAACATTTATATATCTATTAGAGAGTATTGGTGGAATTATATGTATTCTAATTCCAATATTTAATTATCGAATCCGAGATCATAATACTTAGAGATGCATGCACAAGAAATGTAGGATTAGAGCCTAATCTAACATATTCTAACAACTAATACTAGAAAGAAATAACCATTAAGGATTATAACTTCTCACTGGATTGTGGGACTCTAATGCTTATTAGGTTTTGAACTACAATCTTTCATTACCAAGAGACAATGTTCATGTAGTTTTATTTAATTAGCTTATTAGGTCTTGAAATTTCAACAGTTCTAATCATATAGTGTTGCATACAAAAACTCATTAAACATGTTGTAGAAAAGTAAATGTCAAAAGCTATAACCAAAAGTGTGGGAGGAAAGTAAAGAAGACAATGCAATAAACTACAAGGAACACAGTGATAAAATATCAAAAATAAATGGTAAGAAGACTTAGAGTCATAATGATATATTGTAGGTTCTTATTTGTGTAGGACTCTTTTTCTAAGTGACTTCAAAGCTCTTAATCAATTACGGAACCCTAAATTGAAAACCAAATATTATTCAATATTCAGATGTAGAATATGGTTTTTGTTACTGAATTAAGTACCGAAATTACTGTTCTGGTTTTGGTACCGGATTAGTACCAAAATTACAGTATGGTTCTGGTACTGAATTTAGTACCGATGATATGGAAATTAAAGTTCAAAATAATGAAATATTTTGAGAAACCAACTTCAACATCTCTTAACTCTTAAGCCTAGAAAATCAATTTGAATTTGATCATAATGCATTCTACTTAACAGATTTGAAAATAGAGCAATAAATCTAATACTATGTGAAATACAAATCTAATGCAAAATTGAAAAGAAACATCAAATATAATATGCAACCAATAAAAAAACTAAATATTACCCTACTCTATGAATAAAAACTAGGGCGTTACGTAAGTTGAGGCCCTTCCCGACCTAGCAATGTGCCCAAAAACTAATTCAAATTAACAAGATGCTCAAACTTCAATAATTAGTTTCCATTGCAACAATTTCTCTTCTTACAAAAATTGTTCAATTATAAACCCATGATCCCCTTTATCAGTCTTATGAGGCTCTATTTATACATAAAAACCAATGAATAAGGATAATATCCAATTCCCTAAACTCAGAAAATGAATTTACAACTTTAGAGGAAAATCTCAGAAATCTGATTCTTTTGTAATTTTATACAAATTGGCATTAAAGAACCAACTATATCTTCTTGACCATGATGTATTTTGGGGAGATATTTCTATGGAGACAAATTTTCCAAATTATAAACAAAAACATATCTTTGAATTTACTTATTTAATTCCATGACCTCAGAAATAGTGCATGAAGTTGTTTAGATACTTTTGCCAATCCGGGTTTTGCAGAAATTTTGTACAAATGTGCTTTGAAGAACTAGTTACAACTTTTAAACCGTACTGAATTTTTATTAACGGTTTGACATCTAAGTAAATTGATATATTTTACAAAAACCCATTTCCCAAATTCTTGAGATTCACCACCATATGCACAAAAATTGAAGCAAAACATGGTAGTTTCAAAATTATTACCTATTTTTGGTTGTAGCTTAAATCATGCGCTAGGATCCCACATGTGTGAGCTAAGTATATTCCAAGGCTTGTATGAGCCTATTAAACCCATTTTACACCTAATTTTACATGCTTTGAGAAATAAAAAAATATTTTATAATTTTGACTTTTTTTCCTCCATTCATGCAAGTGAAGAATTAAGTACTGAGCTGGTACATAAGAAAAATATTTCATACTTGAACATGCTTCTTGTCCACATAAACACATTAGTAACCCATCATTGATAAAACCTTGTCTAAAACATGTTTAACCATTAAAAGGATAAGAAATCAGTGATAATTAACCACAAGGTAAAAGAGGTTCATTTAGCGGAAATTGATGGTATGATGGCTACAAAAAGTATCATAAATGCAGGAATATGACTCATGAATGGGGAATTCATATAATGAATAATATGACATATTCAAAGCCCAACATCTCCCCTGTGCCTAAGACTTTGCATGCCCTCATGCAAACAAAATCCTTGCCTATGACATTGTTTCTTGGTGCAAGTGATCATAGGTGAACTGTCAAACCATCATAGACTTGATATGTTTCACAACAAGGTAGCAAAAATTGAGGACAAAAAAAATATGGACTAGGAAGGGATGGTGGATGATATAGGGTAATGATGAGGATAATGGTTGCAGACTTGGAAACTTCGTAAGACCATTACACTTTGCAGTTCTTTTCTTAGATAGGCAACGATGACTTCACAACATGATTTTGTGTATGCTTTATGATGTACAAGGAGAATACATTATATGTATTTATTTGTATTCATGTAACACAATACTTTGCTTTTTATTCGTATGGTCTTACTAGAATATGCATTGATGGATTTAGAAATGGGGGGGTTTAATGGTGGTTTAAGAAAGGTAAATATTGATGAAATCAGAAGTGGTTAACCATAAAGTTTCCTTAAGTTTTAATGATTTAAAGAGTCTTGACATATTTTACCTCAAGTATTCCTTTTGAATTTTGATTTGTACCACAGGCTGCAATGGAAGTTGTATGAAGCTAAAGATGAAGCAGAGTAAGGTTGAGAGTCTGGAATGAGTTGATGAGTGCCAATCTGATATGCTAAAAGATAATGAACTAAAGATGTTGAAAAGGTCCCAACAACCACTCTCTCATGCCTAAGGTTTTTCATGTCCTCATGCAAACAAGGTGAGGTACTAAATAAGTGAGGAGGGTTGTTAAGATGGCTCTAGTACAAAGGAACCTAAAAAACAAAAAAATGGAGCTACTGAGATGAATACTAAGCAAAAGTAAGTCATCTCATATTTATTAAAATGATGTAAAACTAAAACTAATCATAAAATAAATTCCAAATCACTCATTACATATGATTTCATCAATTCTTAATAGTTTTATGCTAAAGAAAAGAAATTTAAGGAGCTCTCCTTCTTTGTAGGTAGGAGACTTTTTTATGATCACAAGAAATGATGAACCAATGAAAAATTAATCATTACTAACCAAATCCCAAAGTCTTATAGTCATCCAAGTATTACAGATAAGCTTTGTAGTTGAGTTTTATTAATTCTCTATGATCATAGGTCCCACTTCTAAGATAATTAAATTTTAGGTATAATATAAATTAGGGAAATTTTGAAGTCTAAAATGGGCCTCCTAAGAAAAATGTACAACTAAAATAATTTTTTTAAGAACCAACTGGGTTCAAGATGATGATGTCAACCATGGGGGATGATTCACCATTTTTGGAGTAAAAAAAGTAAAAATAATAAAAATAATAAAATAATAAAACTATTTTTTCAACTCTTATTTTCAACTTATCTCCCTAAGGTTTTACTCAAATTTCGAGTGGGAGTACTCATTGGATGCAAAATTTAATTCGTTGTCCAAAGAATACCCATGTTGCATATTTCTGATGGACCCTGCTACACGAAAAATGAGAAATACATGAAAAATGTGATTGTAATCACATTTTTCATGTATTTCTCATTTTTGATGTAGCAGGGTCCATCAAAAGTATGTAACATGGGTATTCCTTGGATGATGAATCAAATTATGCATCCAAAGAGTGTTTCCGCTTGAAATTTGAGTAAAGCCATAGGGAGATAAGTTGAAAATACGAGTTGAAAAATAGTTTTTTTCTTTTTTTCCTTTTAAAATTTGATGATGTAATCTAATCTTATTTTATTATTTTCTTTATTATTTTATAATTTCCTTAAGAGACTCATTTTAGACCTCAAAACTCCCCTAATGAAAAAACAGTGATAGAGGTCTCAAGATTGCATTAAGGTCATTCTTTAGCAACAAATTTATGGAGTTCGATTTTCCCTTGACTTAATCCACACATGTTTCCTTTTGATTGTAACACTATAGAGTAACTATCATACGTGTAGACAAAAGCCCTAGTTTGGTTGACACTTCTTTAGGCAGAATGTCCCATCGCCCGTGAGCGTCCATAGCCCCGATGGGTTTGCCTAGTGATATCACAGGTCAGTACCCGCTGCCAACAAGCGTCCATAGCCTCGACTGATTAACCTCTTAAGCCTATTTTACACTGAAGGCTCCAGTCCCATGTTTCTTACCATTTTAGTTTTGTATTATGGATATTGCTTTTGCAATTGGTATATGGGGGAGTGACTTCAGAAAGCCCCTTAGATTCATAGGATAATACCTTTTAGAATGACTTTAATTATCTGCATAATGTCTTGGACACATAAGGTACTTATAGGTACTCAAAAGACATAACATGAATGAGCCATTTTTAATGTGAGATGGATGAGGCTACCAAAGAATAACCAAAAGACACCTAATGTCCTACTAATCACATTTTTCATATATGCTTTCGCTTTTAAAGTAGTGTTCCACTATGAAAAGAGACTTCATCGACTCTTCTACAAGTCTTAATAAATATGCTCGGATATCATGCTTGGTTGTTTTGGTTGTAGTATTCAAATTTATTTTTTCATTGGTATCACTGTATGGACCTTTTAATTTTGTTTTAATCCCCTTAATATGCTTTGGTAACTATATTTTGAGCAACTGCTTTGTACTGATAATTATAAATATATATGTATAAAAAAAATGAAATTCCAAAATAGAAATGGCAACTATGAATAGTTTGGAATTATCATTCAATTCAACTTTTATGAAAATGATTGCTTATTCAATTATCTTTGTGAAATAATGGTCTTAAAACAGATAAGTAATGAAAAAGCATGAAGGCATCATTTATAACAACTGAAGGTAAAAGGAAAGATGTCATGAAATACTCCCCCAAGTGTTCCATTCCATTGACGAAGATGTCTTTCCGCTTTTGAAAATATTCTTCCAGTATTTAAGCATCCCCAAATGAACAAGATTCTTGAATCTTGATTTGTCTTGCAAAATAGAAAATTGGTACCAAAATTATGGGTATTGATTAGTTGAAACAATGTACCAAACAGTTGGTATGCAATACTAGACGATGTTGCAATGTAATCATTTCCAACTTCACATAAGATTCCAAACATAATGGTCATAACTTACTTTATTGAAAATAAAAACTAGAAACAAATCTAAATATCATAAAGAAATAATAAGTGAGAAAGAAAAGTAATAGTTGAACCATGCTGTAGTTGGAAATAAGATTAAGTGGCAATGTTCATTAAAACAATATGCAGCTGAAATAGACCCCAACGGAAATACGCAATAGGAATATGGATCTCCCATTTTCAATTAATTACTTTTTCGCTGTTAACCATGTGTGTAACAGGGATAAAAATGGATTCATTCACAAGTTTAGAATATAATCTTCAATGCATACCTGATTATGAAGAACCAACTACTTTAATGATGATGTCAAGAAGTAAGGAAGAATGAAGGAGTGGTATGGCCTTATAATTGCTTGAAACCAACTTTCAACAAAATCAAAATGCTCCTGGTTTACCTCATTATTTGGCTCATGTAGCATATCCTTCTTTACCGTCCCATGTAGATCTTCTAGCATTAGATGATTATCCTCTTGTGTGCTCAAATGATCCATAGATAGACATGTCAAAAATTATTCAATCTCAGGTTCTAATGCTTTTTCTCCATTGGATGAGGTCCATGATTCTTTAGTTTCCTCGACAATTTTTCAAGGGTGAAGATCTTCTTGTGGATGTGATTCATGGACTTGTTTCTCTTCTATCACTTTAGGGGAGGCAGATAAGTTCTTGATAAGTTCTTCCTAAGAAGTATAAATTCCAACTATTGCTAGGATTTGTGAGATTTCTTCCAAATTCTTGATCATCCTTGAATATTACTGTGTTGGTTCCCAATCTTTGTCTGCACATGGATTAGTTCTTATTAAAAATCCTAAAGAAATAAGAAGGAAACGCACTTAAAAAAATACAAGAAAACCAATCATGTACTTAAAGCATTGCCGTGCTACTACGATCTTGTTGTCAAGAGTTATCTATTCACACAAGTTAGGCTTCTCTTCTTTTCATGAAAAATAAGAAAACAACAAGGGTTTGGAGCAACCCCACCAAAGTGGACACGCAGGTTCTTACCTCTCGTCTTACAGTTTTATCTCCGCCCCCAACTTGTACTTGTAACTAAAATCATGGAGAAAACTTGTGAAAACAACTATGCTATAATCCCTTTAGCACCTCCCTAGAAACTACGCCAAAAATGTTGGTGGAATTATAAGTATTCTAATTCCAACATTTAATTATTGAATTCAGGATTGTAAGACTTAGAGTTGCAAGGACATGAAATGCAGGATTAGAGCCTAATATAACTTATGCTAACAACTAATACTAGAAAGAATTAACCACTAAGGATTATAACTTGTCACTGAATTGTGGGATCTAATGCTTATCAGGTTCTTTACTATAATCTTTCATTACCATCCGACAATGTTCATGTAGTTTTATTTATGTAGTTTATTAGGTCTCGAGATTTCAACGGTTCTAATCCTATAGTGTTGCATACAAAAACTCATTAAACATGTTGTAGAAAATTAATTTGTAAAAAAGTAAATGTTGACAACTATAACCAAAAGCGTGTGAGGCAAGTAAAGAAGACAAGACAATAAACTACAAGGAATGCATTAATAAAATATAAAAAATAAATGCTAAGCAAACTTAAAGTCATAATGATATAATGCAGGTTCTTATTTGTTGTAGGACTCTTTTACCAAGTGACTTCAAATCTATTAATCAATTAAAGAACCCTAAACTGCAAACCAAATATTATTCAATACTTAGATGCAAAATATGGTTTCTGGTACTGAATTGAGTATCGAAAAACAATTTTGGTTCTGGTACTGAATTAAGTACCGAAATTACAGTTTTGGTTTTGGTACCGAATTAAGTATAAAAAATATGGAAATTAAAATTCAAAAATAATGAAATATATTGAGAAACTAGCTTCAAGATCTCTCAAATCTTAAGCCTGGAAAATCAATTTGAATTTGATCATAATGCATTCTACTTAACAAATCTAAAAATGGAGCTATAAATCTAATACTATGTGAAATACAAATTTAATGCAAAATTGAAAAGAAACATCAAATAAAATATGCAATCAATAAAAAAACTAAATATTACCCTACTCTATGAATAAAAACTAGCGATTTACCTAAGTGTAGGGCCTCTTTCCGAGTTGACAACATTCCCAAAAACTAATTCAAATCAACAAGATGCTTAAACATAAATAATTAACCTTCATTGCAACTTTCTCTTCTTCTTACGAAAAATGTTCAATTAGAAACTCATGATCCCCTTTATCAGTGCTATGAGGCCCTATTTATACATAAAAACTAGTGAATAAGGATACGATCAAATACCCTTGTTACACAATATTTTGTCACACCTCCTGTTCACTTTTTTTTTTCCATATCCCGAAGTGCCAAAATGTTGACAACTGTAAAGTATATTCATCATGATACACATACAAAAACATCACTGAAAAACAAAAGGAAAATTGCCCTGAGTCAATTCTAAAGAAGGTTAGCTAAAACCCTAATTTTTAGGGAAAACACTCTTTTCTCCACTACCTTCCTGCACTGATGGCAGGTTGCACTGCTTTACCCTAGCGCAAGTTTTGATATGAAAACCTGCGTTGAACCTCTTCTCGCAAGTTTTCCCAAAATGGGGGAGAAGCTTCGAATACTAGAAACTTTGAGAACAACAAGTTGGATATTGGTTGTTGTACATATGGTCGAGCTCTCCCATTCAGAGCTCTTGATCTTATCATTATGAGCCTTCCCCTTGAGATGTGCACCTTCCTCCTTTTGTGGATCCCTAACTCCCTCTCCCTTCCTATAAATCAACTCCCTTCCATCCCCAAATGGTTGGTCATTGATTGTTTGCATTCCTATACTGAGATTATGTCCAAATGTTACCCATTCTAACTTAGAGGGGTGCTTGAAGAGTCTTTCTTGGACTTGGACATCCACCAAAAGGAGGTCTTCAACATCAAGGCGTAGGTTGTATGCTTCCCTTTTTAGCTTATTAATATATACATATGATGTTCACTTTCCATAATTGTGTAAATATTTATGCTTTTAACTTAATACTCTTTGATCTATTAAGTAGTTTATGTTTGATATATGTCATATATGTTCGTGTACCTTGTATTGCTCTTTGATTTTTCTTGCAGGTACTCAGAAGTAAGGAGCAGGCCTGGAAGCGAAGGAATCAAAGTCATCTCCAAAGGATTAAGCGATTAGCATCAGACTGAGGTAGGTCACTCGCTTTTTGCATTTGTTAAACATAAGCTAGGGATGCGTATGTTAGTTAGTTTAGTTTGTTGCTAGACCCACTCATTGGGCTAGAAAGATTGCCTCTGTCAGTAGAGGGGATTATCCTTCACAGCAAAATGGCGACTCCACTGGGGACGTTATAACCTCTTCAATCTCTTTTTCGTTCTGATCTATTGATCAGTTTGATCGACCATTGAGTTCTCAGTTAGTTTGAGCTTGTGTAGGTATGCACAGTCATTGATTACTACCTTAGAGTGTTGAGTTTGGATTGTTTGTTGAAATCTTTTTTGGTTTTTTCCTTATTACTCGCCCAACGCGTTTTTCACTTGGACAGTCGCAGTGCTAGCACGCTTTCCTTTAAAATAGTCGCGTTGAACCCCTGTTCAGCATGAGTTTGGACATTACACTCGTGTTGATCTCAGAGATTGGTGAAAATTAGGGTTTCTTTGACAAAATCCAGTGTGTCTTAGCCCCTGAGGTCCTTTTTCTTGTCCACTGTGATTGGATTTATTGGTGTTTTATCTGATTATCTTATTTGATTAGCCAATTCTTGTCTCTTGATATTTCAAGTGTTTGGAGTGAGATTGGACTGATTCTAGGGTTTTTAGGTCATTTGATTGTCACTTGTCGCTTGAAGTGTCACTGAGTTTGTAGTTTGTTGATTGATTAGATCTGGTTATCTGTTAAAATCATTCGCAACATCAATTTGCATTAGTTTTGGCTTTCCTTTTTCAAAGTTGCTTTTCGATTGCATTAGGTCGTCTTGCACTTGAAAAATCATCTTTGTTATTTATCGAACATAGATTACGTTGTTTGGTTTACAAGCCAAAAAGAGTGCATTGTTTGTTCATTCAAAAGAGAAAAGTGAAAGACATTTTTATTTAAGTACTTTTGGATTTGAGTTGGTGTTGCTTTGATTGGTGCATTAGAAGCATTTGAATCAAAATCTCATTTTTTCTTTAATTGAAGCTTTGATTGCATTATAGCATCTGAAAATCAAAGAGAACATCATTTATATAAAGTGCATCTTAGTGAAGTAAACATCATTTTTCTTTCAATAGATTGCATATGAGATAGTGAAGATTGTTTTTGCTTTTACATATTACATTTAGAAAGAAAAGTTAGTGGATGCATGTTCTTTGATGCATTCTCTTGTTTGATGCATTAATTGGTTGAATTATCTTCCCTTGTTAGTTTAGCTTTCATTGAAGTGAAAAGTTTCATTTTCTCATATAGTTGCATTTTAGGATTCAGGTGACATCGTTTTAGCCAAAAAATTGAAACATAATTCAAGAACAATGTTAAAATTTACTCAATTAACTTAAGGAACATTTGGAACTTAACACAAACATTTAGACGTCTAGGCTAGAGACGTATTCTGGCGTCTATAAACCTAGTAGTTGTCGTTCATTATCTGCATTATATGCCGGGGGTGAAATCTCATTCCACGTACATAAGTATATAGGATCGTTTTCCAGTACTCTCGGGTATATCGGAGGCGCTCCATGTATGAAAAGTATATGGGAACGCTCTCATCGAATGGTTATGCATTAGATAGTGCTAACATGGACTTGTGTTCCCCGTAACGTTTCGTATATATTGGGAAACCCCACTAGGTTGCTATCCTTTAGCCACATGTAATTGATTCATCCGCTTAGTAAATGTGATACATCGAACACAACATTCGGGGAGATTGGTCGTCGTACGTTAAGTCCTTGGTTTCGGCTAAGGTGTATATTGCGGTTCACGGATAGTTGGTAAACCCTCTTGCCTAGTACACCATTTTTTATTTATTTCTTGTTTTTAAGTTCTAAATTTAACTTCCCACGATAACATGACTTACCTATGCAGTTATCCTTGGCTTCACATTGCTTAATTAATAATAGATTTTAATTGTAATATCAAAACCACCTCCTATTGTTTTTGAGAGAACCTCATCGTGGTTGAACCACCGGGTTCGCCTTACATATCCCCTTCACCATTTGACACTGAAGAGTTAACACAAGGAGTCCATCCTAATATTCCACAATCACTTGAAATCCAAGGTTTTGAACTTGGAATTATCCCGAGTATTCAACCCCTTACTTCTCGTCCTCCACCTCGAGAGTCATCATCTCTAGAATATGATCCAGAAATTCTTGAGGTTTCGCAGAGGTATTTATTATTCCCTCTGAATCCGCTTTTTGATCCATTGATCATATCTCCTCAACAACCATATAGTCTGTTTGATAACCCCAACATCGCAGATTCCTCCTCGCCAATTGTTTCTAGGTATGGCATCAGAAGGTGAGATTCCAACGTCTCCTCGAGATCCTCCTCCAGAAGTCTCAACCACTCACACTCTTGGTGTTGGTGATGAATATTAATATAACTTTGCACTTGAAGGCTTTCCGTATGTGGGAAGTATACCACCTTCACCACCGCCTGAAAGCAGTGAACCTTTGCTTCTACCAAGTTACACCCCTTTGCCTCAATTGGTTTCACATACTCCAAGTGTGTTTTCACTTTATCATAATCCCATTTGGTCGTCGGTCGCTATGCCTACTTTTGGTATGTTTGTTTCAAGTGTGGCCTCTCAAATTCCTGTACAAACTGCAGTTTCTTCAGTTCCTGTACAACCGACAGTTACGATTGGAATGGTTAATGTCCCTATAGGTTCCTTAGGTCCTCCATTAAGTGGACAATATGTGCCACCACCTATCCCACCGCATGGAGGGAAACAACCACCTCCTCCATATGTACCTCCTGTTTCGGGTGGAACTTATGTGAGTGGATCTCAAACTCACGCTACCAGAGTTCATCAAAATGTTGGCAGTGTACCTTATCCTAGTGGATCATCTATTCCATCTGGATCAGGCCAAATCTTGTATCAACAACCTTTTTTGGCCCAGATACCCTACCAACAACTGTACCATTTGTATGGATCACAATAGCCTCAAAATCCACCTTTTAATCAACAAACAGGACCCAAAATGCAGTTTGGTTTGAATCCCTCATTTGGGACATCTAGTCAATTTCAAACTGGACCCTATCAGTACCAACATGGAACCCAACAAATTCCGTAAGGAACTTTCGAACAATAGCAACCTTATGTACAACAAGGATCTTATGTGCAATAAGGGCCTTATCAATAGCCATTGTAGCAGCATGATCAACCCTTGCCGCAACAAAACCAACCATTGTACCAACAAGGCTAACCCTTACATCAACAACGTCAACCCCTACAACAACAGGGTCAACTGTTGCAACAAAAACCTTATACTCCATACTCTTTGCAAGTTGTTTATCCACCTTATGGTTCTCAATGGCCTATGACGCGTTAGTATCAGCCTTACCTTGGTCAAAACCCACCTTTATAGGGACAAAACCCACCCTTGTATGGTCAGAATACCTCTTAGTGGGGGCAATATAAAACTCCTTATAGTCAAAATCAACCACTTTCGGGGCAGAACCCATACAAACAAGGTTGGAATCCACAAACTAGGCTTTCTCAAAGGCCCCCCATACCGGATGTGTCAAGGCTCACAAATGACCCAATACTCCATTCGTCTTATTGGCCTTCGGTTCCTACTAAGATTCCTCGTGATTATCTGAAATTCTAAGGAAATTCTACAGAAGACCCCCAGGCCCACGTTATAACTTACCATTTATGGTTTTCATCCAATTCTTGGGTTGATGATTCCATTCGTCTATGTCTTTTCCAGTGAAAATTGACAAATGTTGTTGCAAAATGGTACATCGAGTTACCTCGAGGTGCCTTCCAAGACTTCAACACTTTGGCAATGGACTTCCTTACTCATTTCCAGCTGTCAGTTCAATATGAAACTAGTACCCATCTCCTTACGCCTTTGAAATAGACGACTGTTACACACATTTGTGTCGCCTTATCAAGTTCAATATTCTTGATGAACTTTTAACTAAATGGTTTACCAAATAATTCATTGATAAAATTACCAAGGACATAACTATGGGTAGTTGTGTGACTGAAGATCAAGCCATTGCTTGTGCCCAATATCTTGATTTGGTATATTTCCAATCTAGCACATTATATGATCTCTTTCCTGATGCTCTGAGACTGTCTATTGATCCTGCATCTTCCAAACCTCCAGAGGCACCACTTGTCAACGATATTATTGGGTCAGTGACTCAAACTTCTAGTAAAGATTCTTATGCTTCTACGAAGCAGAAATCCATTTCAATTACTGCATCCAACTCTCCTTCGAATCCCTCTTAAAATCCTGGTAAAACCTCCGAGGTTAATGTCGTTCAATCGACCGTGGCAAACAAAACCTCAAAAGGTAAAAAGAAGGGTAAAGGAAAAGCCAAATCTGATACCCCGAAACAGGATCCTCTAAAATAATCTACTGATGATGCGTCTAAACGTAAGCCCAAATATCCTTGCCTAATTTATGATGAAGATCACTATACCAAGGATTGTCCCCGTCGTGTTGAAGTCACTTGTTTGTTAAAAGGCACCCAAGGGACACCGGCTATATTAAAAGAACCTTTTCCATTTGCTCAAACACAATTGGTAGAGCAACCACAATCAACTACATCTTCGAGCTCTCAAGTTTATATGAATGGAACAACCCCTATTTCTATTGCCACTCGGTCAAAAGACTATCTGACTCCTCCCAAACAGGTTGTGGAGAAAGAAGTTATTGATACACCCTCCACTTCTACGCCACCCAATTCTGGTCCTCTTCATATTGAGAGACCTAGTAATGACTCTGTTATCCAACAACCTTCTAAGGGTGTCCTTCGGAAATCATCATACAATATGAATGCGCAAGATGCTAACCATTATAATATTGTCGAAGATTTAGCTCAACCGCCTTTGACGATGTCTGCCTTGGAAGTTCTCCAAAGTTGTCCATCGCAGCAGAAAGCATTACTATCCGCTATAAGAGGAATAGACCCTACTGATTCGAGTCTAATTACCTTTGACCTGGAAAATCATGTTCCACGACTTCCACATCAGGTTGCCTTTTTAATCCAAGTCATTATAAAAGGGAAGACGATTCATAGGATTGTTGTTGATGAGGGTGCTTCCACCTGCATCATGTCTATCTCATGCTGGAAAGCAATTGGCTCTTTGCCTCTCAACCAGTCTCCTAACACCTTCGAAGCCTTTGATGGTAGAGGATCTCATCCATACAGTATTCTCACAAACTTGCCCATAACGTTGGAAGGGAAAATTGTTAATCTAGAAGTAGAAGTCGTTGATACCAACTTGAATTATAACCTTCTACTTGGTCGGAGTTGGACCCATGCTAAGTTTTGTGTGGTTTCTACGTTGTTTCGTGTGCTTCGTTTTCCTCATGAGGGGAAAATAGTCACCGATGATCAATTAGCATTTTTCTATTCTAGCTCTTCAAATGGAAATGTGCCATATGTGGGAAATATTCACATCCCTTACGAGAGCATTGGGGCGGGTCTTTTTAAATACTCTACTCTCATGGGAACTTTTTCCCTCCCACCTCCAAACATCGCTTCCGTTAACATGATCTCCACTTCACACAATCCTTGGATTGTTCCTCATCCCGATCAGTTGATTTTTTTGGTGATGTCATGTCGCTCAGCCCAACAGAACAAGCCTATCAAGTTGTTGTTTTGGCTTCAGCAGTGATTTCTGGAAGTCATGCTAATCTTAGTATGCATCTAGATGCGTATTCACAATCCCCTTGGCTTGGTTCTTGAGATTCTTCGGATCCCTTCAAAGAGACATTTCCAACCGAAGAGAGTATCACTGAGGTTATGTTGTTGGAAATAATATTGAGGGGGGGCGGGGTGAATCAGTGTTAGCAAGTCAATTATTTTTCATTTCCAAAATCAGATTTATATATGCTACTTCAGTTAATGGAACTCGCGTGTATACACAACTGTGTTTAAGGCAACTAGCATATAACCTGCAAACTTATGATTCAGTTAATTCATCGAATGTTGATCTTTAATCAGTGCATCAGAGCCATACAAACAGTAACCAGGTGTAGTAAAAATAGAACAGACAATCACACATATGAACATAAGATATAAGGTGGAAACCCAATGTGAGTGAAAACCACCTGCTGTAATCATCTCTATCTTTTAATAATAAGAAACTTCTTTTTACAATTTTTGTACTGGTGCAGACTTATACCAATACGTAGGCTTCTCCCTGCAGAGGGCTACAACCTTCTCTTGTTCTCCAGCTTCTCCTGGAAGGGAGCTACAACCCCCTAGCTCTTGTACTAGCTAATATGTTTACTAGAACGTAGGTGCCGGCCTACAGAAGGCTACAACCTTCTCTTTTCTTCCAGGGACCACGTTTCACAAATTTTCATACTGATCCATCAATAACATCATTCAATCAAAATATATCTGCATCAACCAATATCCTTTTCACAACTGAACCAATCAACCACTTTGACAACCCTTCAATCAGATCTTTCAGGATACTGTAACTAGAACACAATAACCAGAACCCAAGCTAGAACCCAAAACACTGCAACAACAAACAGAAGTAGCTAAAACATATTTTACAAGTTATACGCTACTTCCCTGTGTCGAACATGCGTGCATATGCACCTTTCTCAAGACGAACCTGCGTACAGATCTGCAAATCAAACTTAAGATGTATACGCTGTTTTGATATGCAGAACTAGCGCGTATATGCGTCTTTTATAAAGTGAACCTACATACAGATTTGTAAATGATGATTTATACATTACAATAATTCTAGACTTCAGTTATACCCAGATCATCATATTTACAGACTACAACATGCACCAATTATTAGATAAATGATCAAACCACATAAAGATACTTCACTTCAAGCCTTAAGGTCTTGACCCCTCATTAGATGTTATCCTTCATCAAGCGCTAAGGTTCATCCTTGGTTCAAATCCAGCTGTGCACCATAACCCAATAACCCGTGCACTAGATCTTGCTCATCATCAGATATTCAATACTTGAGTGACTTTGCCTAATGAACTTCTCCTCCTTTTGTAGTCTTAGGCCTTACTCAATACCATGGACCAAAACCACTTAGGACCAATACCTTGGACCAAATACCTGGGGTCAAGACTTCGGACCAGATACCTTGGACCAATACCATGGACCAAATACCACAGACCAAAACTTAGTTTTCCATCATGTACGCGTCTTTCCTTCTGTGAAAGTGCGTGTGTATGTTATATGCTCCTTTTGGTCTGCTAACCCGCGTGTACACGCGGCTTGGTCAATGGGGAGCCTGCGTATACCTTTCTTTCTTCATTCTATGAGTCTGAACTATGATTTGTCATCGGAGTGAGTTGCCATCAAGGACAACACCTGTGTCATAATGCCAAATCTGTGTCATAATGCCAACAATCTCCCCCTTTGGACTTGATGGCAACCCCAAGTCACTCTCCCACTTTGTCATCAAGGGCAAAGGGTTATGCTTCCCCTGAGTTCATGCGGATTTCTCTGATATGCTGAAGTGTGCTGATTGAGCTCCATGCTCCTCCTGGATATTTGCAAAAAGATGTTCTAAAAGAAGAACACGACTCTATACATAAATCATAAATGACCTTCCTATCACCAATGACTCATACATACATCCATCTCCCAACCAAGTGGGGATATACCATGTTTGACTCATCCACCCAACCAAGTGGGGATATACCAATTGTTTATACATGTCAAAACAAGAACATTACATCATCCATCCCATGCATAGTGGGGTAACAAAATAGGTCGTTTCATGACCTTGACATTAAAAAAAATATACGACATAGATACCAAATATCTGAAACAAGACCATGATAGTCATCAACAACTATCATCAGCAACATCTGTTAATTAGCATCCAGTAATAGCAACCATGATCTCCCCCTGAACCTGTTCGACCTGAATCAAAAACAACTGTGAATTTGTACCAAGATCTTCTAAGATAATGCCAACAATGCATTATTAGAAGTATATGCTCCCCCTAAACCTGTGCCAGATGATCATTTCCAGACCCATATCAAACTCCTTTTATCCTGAGTCTAACCCACTGCTTTTCTTCAAACCAACATATATGCGACTATATCTACAGAAACCTGCGTATGTACGCGGCTACGCTTCATGAAACTCATGTATAACCACTTTTCTTTGAAACAGATAAGTTTTAACAGTAGGATGATGCATCAACTACTCCCAGCTTCTGTATGAGATATTCAAATGTCTCTCTGGGTAGTGGTTTGGTGAATATATCAACAACCTGTTCTTTGGAGGGAACATACTCCAATTTGACCTTTTGTTCAAGCACTTGTTCACGTAGAAAATGATATTTGATGGGTATGTGCTTGGTCTTGGAATGCACGACTGGATTCTTTGAAATACTGATGGCACTTGTATTATCACATAGAATGGAGATGGGTGGAGTACATGTGATCTGAATCTCTTGCATTGTTTGCATCATCCAAAGGAGTTGTGTGCAGCAAGATGCAGCAGCCACATATTCTGCTTCAGCTGTAGATAATGCAATTGAAGTTTGTTTCTTATTGAACCAAGACACTAATCTGGAACCCATATAGAATGGCCTTGACCCAACATTCATCTTTGCATGTTTCATTTACATTTTGAGGTTTGATGGAGGAAAGCAATGCTAGATAGCTTGAAACTTCTGTAATAGTTCTTCTTGTCTGCACACCTACCTCTTTCTGTCCCAAAATTTGAGTCTTTGGATGATTTTTCTGAACATACTTGGATGGAGTCTTTTCTTCTGTCGTTATCTGTTCTTCTGGTGCTTCATTGGTTTCTTCTTCAAAATTAGTCTGATTTGATGTGGGAGGATAATCCTCATCTTCTCCATAATCTTCGGGTTTTACCTGCTTTCGATTTTTGCATGCTTCATCAAGCACAACATCAATACTTTCAATAATTTTCCCAAGTCTTTTATTATAACACTTATATCCTTTACTTCAGGAAGAGTAACCAATGAGAATGCTTTCATCTGCTCTAGGTTCAAAGTTGCCAAGTTTTTCATTAGTCCTTTTAATATAACATTTGCTTCCAAAAACTTTGAAGTATTTTACAGTAGGAGTCTTACCATACCAAAGTTCATGTGGAGCAAGAGTTGCAGTTTGTTGAATAGTTCTGTTCATCCTTTCTACCACTCCATTTTGTTGAAAAGTCCTCGTGGTGGAGAATCCCTTTTTATTCCATGTTCTTCACAAAAGTCGAAAAATCCATCCGAAGTAAATTCCCTTCCTCGATCAGATTTGAGGCATTTGATTTTGCGATCTGATTCATTTTCAACCAAAGCTTTGAAAGCTTTGAACTTTTCAAATGCTTCATCTTTATGCGTTAAAATTCCTATCCAACACATTCTAGGAAAATCGTCAATGAACAATATAAAGTATTCTTCTTCATGAGTTGACTTTTTCCTTGATGGTCCACATAAATCAATATGAATAAGTTCAAGAGGCTTACTAGCTGATCCTTCCTTTTCAGGGAAATGTGCTTTGGTTTGCTTACCAAATTGACATGATTTGCATATTGTATTTTCTGGAATGTTGATATCAGGAAAATTATGAACAACCTGGAATCTGCATGCTTTTCTTATTTGAGGGAAGCTTAGATGCCCCAATCTTCTGTGCCATAGCCAGTGTTCATCATTTTTGCTTAGATAGCACTGTTATTGTCCTCCCTTGAGTATGTATAAGTTGTTTGGAGTTCTTATATCTTTGATCACTGTTTCTCCTGTATCAAGCTCACGAACAACACGTCCATTTGATCGAAATACTATTTCATTTCCTTGATCACACATTTGACTGACACTCAACAGGTTGTGCTTCAGACCATCAACATACATAACATTCCCAGCTTTAACTTTTTCTTTTAAGAGAACAAAGCCTTTACCTTTTATGACAACAGGAGTGTCATTTCCAAATGAGACCTTCTTTCCCTTTTCTAAGGCAATATATGAATGAAGTTTTTCTTTGTCACCTGTCATGTGTTTTGAGCATCCACTGTCAATGTACCACTGATTTTCATGTCCTTCTGCATATAATGCTATACCACATCTTTCTGTTTGCGGTTCTTTCTTTCTCCATATTTTGGGACTTAATGAAGTTTGCTCCTTTTGAGATGTTCGCTGATTTACTCCTGCATTTAGATTCTTCATGACTGAAGTTGTTACAGATAGAGCATTCTATTTCATTTTCAAGAGGAGAAAAGTTATTATAGGCCATTTTCATGATCCCTGTCACATTCCTTTGATTTTGTGCTTTTCTAGTCATGATGGTTTTGTAAGCAACACATTGAGAAGCTTTGTGTCCAAAGTTATGACATGAAAAACATTGGACATTAAAGAACTTCCTGTGATTATCGAATCTACTGACCTGGTGATTGTAGGGTTCTATTGATATTCATTTTTGAAGTAGATTGAGTATGATTTACTTGAGGTTGGTTGTAGCTTCTGTTCATCCTTGAAGTAGATTGAACTCGATTTACCTGGTGATATGCTTTATGCCTTTGCTTGTCAAACTGTTCACTGCTCTTTGCTGCATCAAGATAGCTTTTAGTGGAGGTTGACGACTTCTGTGCATGAGATGCTTCTTCAGTATATCCAAGACCTGTCTTTATCAGAAGAGAACACTGCACTTTCATGATTTCATTTAAAGTTTTTGATCCTTTAGTAAATCTAAGATTGAGAGCTTTTGTTTTCTCAATATCCTTTCTTAGACCCACAATTTCACATTCTAGTTTTTCATTGTGTTTTCTCTTTCAGCAAGTTGGACTGTCAAAGTATCTATAATCATATTCTTTTCTTCTAAGCAGATTTTGAGTTTAGAAATTTCTTCATAAAGGTCATCTTCATTTAAAGCATCCAAGAAATCATCATCTTCAAAAGCCATCAGAAGTCTATAGTCATTACTATTTTCATCTTCATCGCTATTTGATAAACCATCGCTATCTTCATGCGTATAGTAGCTCTTCTTACTTACACTTTGTTTTCTATTCCATTTTGCAGATTTCTTACCTTTATCAACCTTATCTTTATGAGGACATTTGGCAGCATCATGACCGACTCTTCCACAAGCAAAACATTTGAAAGGTAGTTTACCTCTGAATCTTTCGGAACCCCGTTGAAGGTTCTTGACAAAGTTTGCTTCTTCTTCTCCTTTTGATTCATTGAATTCTTCTTTTCTTGAAGCTTTGAATGCGACTTCTCTCATATCTGATGGATATCCTTTTCTCATCTCGAAAGCAGTTAAGATTCCGTGCAGCTGTGTCATAGTAATAGTATGAAGATCCTGCTTTTCTTCTATGGCAGATACTTTTGATTCAAACTTAGCAGACAAGGATCTTAAAACCTTTTCAACTAATGTAACTTCTTTTATCTCTTCACCCAAATTCTTCATGCAATTAACAAACTCATTTATACGTAAGAAGTAACTAGCCATACTTTCATCATTGTGCATTTTGAGAGTTTCATATTGAATTCTGAGAGTTTGCAGTCTTGCATGTTTTACATGAGAGTCTCCTTCATAACTTAAAACGATTTTGTCCCATATTTCTTTGGCGGATTTGATCTGCATAACTTTGAAAAATTCTGATTGTGACAGACTTCTCAATAATGTAGTAACAACTTTGGCATTGGTTTCATATTGCTTTTTAGCTGCCGCATCTGTAGGAATTGCTAGTGGAAATGTATATCCTCCTTCCACGATTTCCCAGACATTTGTTCCAAGAGACTGAAGATAGGTTGTGGTTCTTACCTTCCAATAAACGAAGTTGCTTCCGTTAAATATTGGTGGTCTAATGGATCCCTCTCTTTCTTGATTACTCATGATGATGGATCTTCCTTCAAGTGATCAAGCTTCTTCTGAAGGACCTGCTCTGATTCCAATTCTTGGATATAATACTGAGAGGGGGGGTGAATCAGTATTAGCAAGTCAATATTTTTCATTTCCAAAATCAGATTTATATATGCTACTTCAGTTAATGGAACTCGCGTGTATACGCAACTGTGTTTAAGGCAACTAGCATATAACCTGCAAACTTATGATTCAGTTAATTCATCAAATGTTGATCTTTAATCAGTGCATCAGAGCCATATAAATAGTAACCAGGTGCAGTAAAAACAAAATAGACAATCACACATATGAACACAAGATATAAGGTGGAAACCCAATGTGGGTGAAAACCACCTGCTACAATCGTCTCTATCTTTAATAATAAGAAACTTCTTTTTACAATTTTTGTACTGGTGCAGACTTATACCAGTACGCAGGCTTCTACCTGCAGAAGGCTACAACCTTCTCTCGTTCTCTAGCTTCTCTTGGAAGGGAGCTACAACCCCCTAGCTCTTGTACTAGCTGATATGTTTACTAGTACGTAGGTGTTGACCTACAGAAGGCTAAAACCTTCTCTTTTCTTCCAGGGACCACGTTTCATAAATTTTCAGACTGGATCCATCAATAACATCATTCAATCAAAATATATCTGCATCAACCAATCTCCTTTTCACAACTGAAGCAATCAACCACTTTGACAACCCTTCAATCAGATTTTTCAGGATACTGTAACCAGAACCCAAGCCAGAACCCAAAACACTGCAACAACAAACAAAAGCAGCGAAAACATATTTTACAAGTTATACGCTACTTCCTTGTGTCGAACCTGCGTGCATACACACCTTTCTCAAGACGAACCTGCGTACAGATATGCAAATCAAACTTAAGATGTGTACGCTGTTTTGATATGCAGAACCAACCTGTATACACATCTTTTATAAAGTGAACCTGCGTACAAATCTGTAAATGATGATTTATACATTACAACAATTCCAGACTTCAGTTATACCTAGATCATCATATTTACAGACTACAACATGTGCCAATTATTAGATAAATGATCAAACCACATAAAGATACTTCACTTCAAGCCTTAATGTCTTGACCCCTCATTAGATCTTATCCTTCATCAAGTGCTAAGGTTCATCCTTGGTTCAGATCTAGCTGTGCACCATAACCCAATAACTCGTGCACTAGATCTTGCTCATCATCAGATATTCAATACTTGAGTGCCTTTACCTAATGAACTTCTCCTCCTTTTATAGTCTTAGGTCTTACTCAATACCATGGACCAAAACCACTTAGGACCAATACCTTGGACCAAATACCTGGGGCCAACACTCTGGACCAGATACCTTGGACCAATACCATGGCATTATGACACAGATTTGGCACTTATGGGAACTTTTTCCCTCCCACCTCCAAACATCGCTTCCGTTAACATGATCTCCACTTCACACAATCCTTGGATTGTTCCTCATCCCGATCAGTTGATTCTTTTGGTGATGTTATGTCGCTCAGCCCAATAGAACAAGCCTATCAAGTTTTTGTTTTGGCTTCAGCAGCCACTTCTGGAAGTCATGTTAATCTTAGTATGCATCTAGATGCGCATTCACAATCCCCTTGGCTTGGATCTTAAGATTCTTCGAATCCCTTCAAATAGACATTTCCAACCGAAGAGAGTATCACTGAGATTATGTCTCTTGAAGAAACTCCCTGGAATGATGTCCATCATCGTTCCTCATTTCTCTTGAGTCTTGGAGAGATTTCACCGTGTTTAGAAACCTTTCTTTCCCGTGCACAGACTCATCCACTTCAAATGCCTATTTTGGTGCATGAAGTTTTGTCTGAAGGAAACATGGGGAATATTACTGCTACGATGCCCATCGACATTTCTGTTAAACCAGGAATTTTCGAAAACATCCACATTAGGGTTTCTTGTTCTCTATATGAGATCAAGATTTATGTTGCCCTTTTCAAGAAATTATGTGATCTCTTTGCTTAGTCATATGAAGAAATGTCTGGCATAGATCTGAGTATAGTTGTTCACGAAATACCTACCTATCCACATGTGAGGCCCATTCGTCAGCGTCTTCACCCAGTTTACCCTAGAAAGGAAGCAACTATAAAGGGAGAAGTTGAAAAACTTCTCAACGCTGGTTTCATTTATGCTATTCCATTGCAGACTGGGTCTCGAATATTGTTTTTGTGACTAAAAAACAAGGGACTATTCGTGTTTGTGTTGATTATCGTGATACCAATCATGCATGTCCAAAAGATAATTATCCAACTCCTTTTATAGATCAAATCATTGATGAGTGTGCGAAGAGTGAGATTTTTTCTTTTATGGACGGTTTTTCTGGCTACAACCAAATTAACATTCTTCCCGCCGATCAGCATAAAACTGCTTTTATCTGTCCATGGGGAACCTTTGCCTATAAAAAACTCCCTTTTGGGCTAAAAACGTTGGCGCTACCTTTCAACGAGCGATGTTTTATGCTTTTCATGACATTAAACACATCATTCAACCATATCTTGATGACTTACCAACGCATTCTGCTAAGCGTCATGACCATTCTGACCACCTTCGAGTGATTTTTCTTCGTTGTTGACATTACAATATTCGTTTAAATCCGCATAAGTGTGTCTTTTCCATCGAATCTGGTCGTCTCCTAGCGTTTTTGTATCTAAAGAAGGCACTTGGATTGACCCCCTCAAAGTAGAGGCTATTGTGAATTTACCCCCTCCATCATCTTTACACCAATTGTAAAGCTTGCAAGGGAAAACTAATTTCCTTCGTCGTTTTGTACCCAATTACGTTGAACTTGCCAAGGGATTTACTCATTCGCTGAAGAAAGGGATCCCATCTATTTGGGATGAAATCGTTCAAAGATCTTTCGATGCATTAGAGAACACCTTCATTAGTGCTCCTTTACTGCATCCCCCCAATTACCACCGTGATTACTTCTTGTACTTGGCTGCAGACGACAGTACTATCGCCATGGTATTGGTTCAAGACAATGATGATGGAAACGAACACATGATTTACTACTTAAGCCGGAATCTTATCGACACTGAAACTCAATATGCCCATGTCGAGAAACTGGGTTTAGCAGTTGTTCAACGCTTTCGACACTATATTCTCTTGCAGAAAACCTCTGTGATTTCTAACTGCAACCTCATGACATACATTCTGACTTGTCAGTTGCTGGGGGCCAAGTATTCTAAGTGGATTGCTATCCTTCAGGAATTTTATTTGGAATTTGCTACAGCCAAATCAAAGAAATCACTAGTTTTCGCCGAGTTAATTTGTGGCCTTCTCTCTGCGACCACATCTACGACTCCTGACGAGCTAATTCCTAATGAAACTTTCTTTCTCATCAACACTCTTGACCCATGGTATGGGGATATCATTATTTATCTCCAAACCCAAACTTTTCGATCAGAGTTGTCCAATTCTGAACGTCGTCGCATTCGACATGAGTCCTAACCCTATCGGATTATTGGTGATACGTTGTACCGTGTTGGTGTTGATTCTATCATGCGTAGATGTTTAACACTTGAAGAAGTTGAGAGAGTTCTAAATGACTATTACTCTGGGGCATGTGGTGGTCATATGTCAGGATATGTTACTGCTAAAAAAATCCTTCACGCCAGTTATTTCTGACCTTCGATCTTAAAAATTTCATTCTAGCAGACCAAAAATCTCACACCTGTCACATTTATAACTGTAAACAACGTGCCCCACTTGCAACCTTACACCCTTTTGTTACCGTTGACCCCTTTGCTAAATAGGGTATTGATTTCATGACATGTAACCCTCACTCAGTCGAGGGGCATGGTTATATCATTGTCGTCATTGATTATTTCACTAAAAGGACCAAGGTGATGCCCACATATGCTGTTGATGATAAAACTTCCGTTCAATTTCTTTTCAACCATGTCATAGCTCGATTTGGTGTCCCTCAAGCCATCGTCACTAATCACGACTCTCATTTCCGATATTACATGATGGCAAATTTTACTACTTAGTTGGATTTGCGTCGCGACAACTCAACTCCTTATTATCCACAGGCCAATGGCCAAGTTGAGGTAGTCAACAAAGTCTTGGTTACCATGCTTCAACGCACCATTGGGATGCATAAACAAAATTGGCATCTCATGCTATTTTCAGCTCTATGGGCTTATCGAACCGCAACAAAGACCGCCACTGGATTCAAACCCTTTCAACTGGTGTATGGTCTAGAGGCAACTCTTTCGATTAAGTGTGAAATTCCTTCACTGAAATTAGTTGTCAAATTACTCCCTGATACCTCACTTGAGGAGGATCGTTTACTTTACCTCCAAAGGCTCGATGCAACTTGTCATATTGTTGCGTTAGTAATTGAAGCCCAGAGGAAACGAGTTAAGGCTCAATACAATAAAACTATTTCTCCCTGCATTTTTGGTGATGGTGACTTGGTCTTGTTATATGATCAAGCCAATGACAACTTGGGAGCTAGGAAATTCGAACCAATGTGGCATGGGCATTACATTGTTAAACGAGTTTTACAAAAAGGTGCATATGATTTAGTTGATTATGAAGGAAATTCTTTGGTTGAGCCCCAAAACGGGATTTACCTTGAGAAGTATTATGCGTGATTTTTTGTGTAAATATTTATGTACATTCGTTTGTTACATTAGTGTGCAGTGTGGTTTTGTTGTGTTAGTTTGATTTTGCAAACAAGGTTTCCTTTGCTTACCTCGTGCTCTACTTGGTTTGCAGATGTCATCGAATCGTTACGTCAGTTTTGTTGATGGTGCTTGTCGTAGTACACAGAATCTGTCTTTCGCTACATAGGCAATCTATGACCTTAATGGTGAGATAGTGAATTTACAAGGTATATGTTTAGGTCGTACGATTAATAACATTGCTGAATATAGTGAGGTCATCGAACTTTTGTCATAAGCTATTGCTCTTGGCATTAGGGAGTTAATCATGAATCTTGATTCACAACTCAATGTACTACAACTTAATAGAGAATATTCAGTTAGAAACCCTCAAATTTTGAAAATGTATTTGCGAGTTCGTCTCTTGGAACGAAACTTTGATTTTATTACTTATCATCACATTCTGAGATGCATGAACACATTAACATATGCATTGGCTAATTATGTGTTAGATAGACATTCGCGAAATATGTAAATCATAAAACATCACATAATAGACACGGTGAACATAAAAACATGTATATATATAGAGAGAGAGAGTGTTTACGAAAGAGTTTGCTACATCAAAATGACAAAATCTGTTTTCTAAGACACATGGCTTCATAAGCCTACATCAGTGTAGAAAATAAACTAGAGGTGACTATCTATCCACATGGTGCTCATGGTAGCATGAAATAGCCCTAATAACTTGGCCCAACAGCCGACGCAGTTTGGCAAAAACCCCTATAGTGTGTCTCTGTTACCGCAATGGCACCTCATCTATCGAGGCGTACTCTGGAATGCCCCTGGTTAAGGCTTTCGGATTATGCTCTACCTCAACAATCAGATCTGCTCCCTCCTCATAAGGAACCTCTTCAATTTGGTGTGCCACTCGTTTGGTTATCGGAGAAACCCCTGGAGGTCTCTCTATTCCCAAATTTGCAAATCATCATAAGTTAAATCTTAGTACAAATACAAAACAAATCAAAAACTTCAAAAATTTTAAAGATAGTTTTTACCTTCATTAGTCCACTGTATGTTTGGTGGAAGTGGAAGATATGAATCTCTTTGGAAATTCATGCCTTCATATGCCCAATCGTCAACCATGATTACCTATCGATGCAGTCAACTGAAAAATGCCAGAGGGAATGTCATTTGCTTGCCGCCTCCATGTCGAAACATTAGCTCACCCCATCTAACTATTTGTGGATTTATGGGCGCTGGTGCATCCACTTCTATTCACTGATAATGAAACAATGGCACACATTCCAAAAATAACGTCACCAAGATGGATTTGAAACTGAATTATTTCAGCCTTCCTAACTTGCACTTCGTAAGTTGGCTCTTCATATTGACCAACAAACCCTTGCACCAATTGAAGACCGTGGGACTTAGACATTCGATTGCATACTGGAAATGAAATTTTGTTGCTTCATGCAACACCTGGGCCCCAGCTATATGGGCCATAGTATGAAGGATTATTCGTAGCGGGAGATTAGTGATGGTCTTAATATCTATCTTTCCATTATGAGTTTTTCAAGTGCATGGACAATGTCTCGCAATTAACATACATGTGCTCTCCTCTCTAGTGCGAGAACCGGACAACTGAATACATTGTCCCTTTCTAGACAAACCAGTAATAAAATAAATGTCTTTAACATCTATTTCCAGTTCTTGGTCCCCAATCATGAATAGTTGGTGATCCACGTCCTACCAACGAATCAAATGTTATAGTAACTCATATTGGGATCTAATCCTAGGAATCCTGAATAACTTGAGCAACCTGCATGCTCATAGGGCATCAATACAATTTGGATCTTGAGCTACTTGATGGTCTTCAGCTTTGTGTCCTCTTTATTTCCATTCAATCACAGTTTGTTATTGATTATCCTGTGGAAAATCCATAAAACAACATTTCATGAGCTTCCATGGAGACCAAATTGAAGAAAGATCATTCAACGTAGAGGATTTCACAAGAATTATTTTTACCTTGACGCCAGCGCGACTGTTTATGAATTTTCTCATGCTGGCCTAGTTGAGCACAACGTGATCAGCACGGGTCTATTAGGTAAAACCCGTGTTGATCACCCTCGACATAATTTTTTTGCAAATCCTCTTTGAAACCTAATCTATGGATGAAAATACATTAAATGAGAACCAAAATGAAGGGAAGGAACAAATCTCTTACCTGTAGCAAATGGCTCCGCAAATGGTGTCCGGGATTGATCGTACTCCTTGCTTGAAAATCGAGGTAAAATGAGGTAAAATGCTCTCAGATTTGCAAATTGGTAAAATGGCAAAAATGGTCTACTTTTTGGGCTTTTTATAAGTTTTAAATAGTATTAAATACCAAATTAGAGCATATTTCACTCATTTTTTTAATATTTTTCCTCGAAAATTGGTAATGTGCATTCACTTGTGCAGCGACGGGGCATTATACTTGGTGATCGTGATTTATTTTGATTGATTCAATGAGGTAATTTATTTTGATTGATTCAACGAGTTTTATTTTATCACTTTTTGGAACTCGTTAAAAAATAAACGAAAAAGCAACCCCCTGGAGTCATCTTTAGGCTCTTTTCTAACTCTCGAAAAATTAAAAGATTACTGAGTACTTGTCGTTTGAAACTCATTAAAGAAAATGAAATGACGTCTACTCAGTATAAGTTTAACCATTTTCTGGACTGAGATAGACTATTGTACGAAAAAGGAATACCTTAGTCGAACATGACTAAGAGGTTCTCTTGGATATTGGTTTCTATCTTTTCAGGTTCAAGAGACGATTTAAGAAAAAGGACCTTTGGAGTTTTCTTTCCCGCTTCTTTTTCAAACTATCTAAACATGGAAAAGATGTCGAGTTTCCCCTTCGTCTGACTTGTAAAACATAAACGATGCAGGACTTGTCACCATGACAAGACTGAGTTTCTCCTTCCTAAGGGCTCGTAAAACTTACTAGGATGGATTCATATGAAGGATGAACTTATATGGCAATATATGCTATCCCCTCCAAGCTTGCGATAAAAAATAATGGGGTACTCACTGGAAATGGTGGGGGAAATAGTGAAAGCGATCATCTCTTGTATTTTGTAAAGGCAGAATGTCGCTCTTGAACATGACACTCATTTGTTGCTCGTGTCGAATTTGGGACATCCTCACTTAGTCACTTGCCTTCCCGGGTTTGGGAAATCCATTTTGCCCCTCATCTAATTATACCACTTCGTTATCAAGACGTATGATCCTATGTTGAGTCAAATGTTGCCAAACTCTAGAGAAGTCCTATCTGCAGTTCTTTACCGCTTATACATTGTCTAACTTTCTGCCACAGTCCTGGATCACATTTATCTGCTCTACCATATCCTTTGTTTCGTGTCAATGATGTGCAATTTATTATGGCCCTCCTTCGACGGGTCATTTCTTGTCGACTTCAGCTCATTATCCACGAAGATGATCTAGAAACTCCCTTCCAGTTCCTTAGAGCTTGTATGCATTAATGACAGGTTCTTCCCATTCGACGATAGGTTTACATTATTGACCTTCGATCAGATGATTCCACTAGTGTTCGACTTCAGGTTCATTATTCACATTCCTGGATTGTGTTGATTGTACCTTGAGAGCCATTGTCATTATTGGTGGTTTCTATCGTGCATGTTAACGATTTACATCATTGACTAGTAATTAGGTGGTTTTCTATCATGTTCGACTTCGACACATCTATTGACATGTTAGAATTCGCACATTGATCAGGTCGAGACAGAGTGCAAGACCCTGGATTATGTCTGATAAAATCTAGGTTGCGTGGAGTTATGAGTTATTCATGATTGTACACATGTTTTCCTCTGTACGGATGGTTGCGACCATACCGTGGGTCCATATATATGATCCTTTATTCGGATGGTTGCGACCATATTGTGGATTCATACACATGATCCCTTTTATTTGGATGGTTGCATCCATACTGTGGATTCATGTATCATTAGATGCCTATTCATGTATCACTAGGCATGTTTATCAGAGATGTCAGATATGTATATATATATATGCTTGATTTGCAGGTCTCTTGACCATGTTGTTCTAGTTCTTGCCTTGGTTTATAAAGCGTTTCAGCCATCACTCCCTGTTGTGCCTTCATGTTTTAGGGGGCATCTGTTACACAGTATTTTGTCACACTTCTTGTTCCATATCTCAAAGTGCCAAAATGTTGATACATAAACAAAAACATCCCTGAAAAACCAAAGGAAAACTGCCCTAAGTCAATTCTAAAGAAGGTTAGCTAAAACCCTATTTTTTAGGGTCAGCGCTCTTTGCTCCACTACTTGCCCATGATGATGGTAGGTTGCACTGCTTTACCCTAGCATCGTCAGCGCAGGTTTTGATATGAAAACTCGCATTGAACCTCGTTAGGCAAGTTTTCCCAAAAAAGGGGAGAAGCTTTGTATGCCAGATACTTTGAGAACAACGAATTGGATATTGGTTGTTGTCGATATGGTCGAGCTCTCCCATTTGGAGCTCTTGATCTTATCATTATGGGCCTTCCCCTTGAGATCTGGACCTTCCTCCTCCTTTTGTGGATCCCTAAGTCCCTCTCCTTTCCTATAAATCAACTCTTTTCCATCCCCAAATGGTTGGTCATTGATTGTCTGCATTCCCATACTAAGATTATGCCCAAATGTTGTCCATTCTAACTTGGAAGAGTGCTTGAAGAGTTTTTGCTTGGACTTGGACATCCACCAAAAGGAAATCCCCAACATCAAGGTATAGGTTGTATGCTCCCCTTTTTAGCTTATTAATATATACATATGATGTTCACTTTCCATAATTGTGTAAATGTTTATGCTTTTAGCTTAATACTCCTTGATCTATTGAGTAATTTATGTTTGATATATGCCATACATGCTCTTGTACCTTGTATTGCTTTTTGATCTTTCTTGCAGGTACTTGGACGCGAAGAACAAGTAAGGAGCGAGCCTAGAAGCAAAGGAATCAAAGTCATCTCTAAAGGAGCAATTAGCATCAGAACGAGATAGGTCACTCTCTCTTTGTTAAACATAAGCTAGGAAAGTATATGCTAGTTTGTTTAGTTTGTTTAGAGACCGGCTCTGCCCACAGAGGGGATTTGCCTTCACAACACCCCTAAATTCAAAAAATGAATTTACAACTTTGGGGGAAAATCTCGAAAAATTGATTTTTTGTAATTTGATACAAGTTGGCATTAAAGAACCATCCATATCTTATAGACCATGATGTATTATGGGGAGATATTTCTATGGAGACTAATTTTCCACATTTTCAACATAAACTTTCTTGGAATTTTCTGATTCAATTCCACGGTCTCAGAAATCGTGCATGCAGTTGTTTAGATACTTTTGTCAATCTGGGTTTTGTAGAAATTTTGTACAAATATGCTTTGAAGAACCAGCTGCAACTTTTAAACCGTATTGAATTTTTGGAAACAATTTGAGATATAAGTAAATTAATATATTGTGCAAAAACTCATTTCCCAAATTCTTGAAATTCTCCACTATATGCACATAAATAGAGGGAAAAACATGGTAGTTTCAAAACTATTACCTATTTTTGGTTGTAGCTTAAATCATGTCCTAGGATCCCACACGTATGAGCTGGGTATATTCCAAGGCTTGTACCAACATATTAAGCTCATGTGCCATTTAATTTACCATGGTTTGATAAAGAAAAACATATTTTATAATTTTGACTTTTTTTTTTCCTCCATTTGTGCAAGTGCAGAATTAAGTACCGAACTACTAGATTGCTATTGAGCTGGTACATAAGCAAAATATTTCATACTCAAACATGCTTCTTGTCCACAAAACCACATTAGTAACCCATCATTGGTAAAACCATGTCAAAAGCAAGTTTAACCATTAAAAATATAAAAAATCCATCATAATTAACCACAGGGTAGAAGAGGTTCATTTAACAGAAGTTGATGGTATAATCACTACGAAAAGTATCATAAATGTGGGGATATGGCTCATGAATGAAGAATTTATATAATGAATAATATGACATATTCAAAGTCCAACATCTCCCCCACGCCTAAGACTTTGCATGCCCTCATGCAATCAAAATCTTCGCCTATGACATTGTCTCTTGGTGCAGGTAATTATAAGGATCTTTTTTTACTTAGGTTATTAGTGTTCTTCTTTATCAAACAACTACTAATGCATAAACCATAAAGAGACAAGAGACACAAAATATAGGCTATCAGCCATGGCCAAAACCCCACTCTTTGAGAGGAAAACCAAACAATTTTTTCTTCTTATAGAGATTCCAATTAACAAATACCAAGATCAAGACCCTTGACCTATTTGTCACTCCAAGACCAAGATACAAAGCCTTCTTTCTCTTCCTTGACCCAACGTTAGTCATGTTAGTGTCAGTCTTTACAGCCTTCCTCCAGTGATCAAATATGCTCTTACAAAGTTATTTTGAAGTGTCAAGGTCAAATTTTGTCATTTCAAAGAGTTTTCAAGCAAAATTTGGTCACTAGGCATTAGGTCTAGCGTTTGCTTTCACTCCTTCTAAAGTTGTCCAAATGGCGGTCTATGTCATCATTTAGCTGATTCTATCATCATTCATAGGGTTTTCATTATCATGTCAGTTTCTAATGAGTCATTTTACGTCTTGTTCATGCTTCAGTTGCGCCCAGGCAAGGTCATTTCCCTCTCCTAGGGTTTGAAGCCAATTTCTCTTGGATGGTCAAATCAATTGCAAAACTTGTTCCTGATGTTCATACACCTTCCCCTATCTTAAAGTACCATTCATACACTTCCCACACACTCAGATTCCCCCAAAATCCTATTTTTGCACAAACCCTAGTTTCTAGCTACAATCTGGCATTTTCTAGGTTTGGTCTGTGTTTGCCCTTTTGGACCCCTTCCCCTCACTCAATCTCTGAGATTCCACTTTCCCCTGCTGCCTAACATCCCTCCCAACTCCCAAAAATTTCCCCAAGAATTTAGAAGCCCCCTATCCCCTTCATTTCGCTTCATTTCGACCAAATTCCTTGTTTCATACATCAGGGCAAGTTTCCCTCAAATGATGTTTCAAAGAAGTCAGAGATGAATTTTGGAAAACTGAGAGAGGTTTTTGTCCACAACATGCCAAAGAAGAAAAACCTCTTTCACTTTTTGCACAGGTGTCATGGTTTGAGAGAAATGTCAAAAATATCGGCGAGAACGAAGGTGCTCCAAGGACGGTTGGCCAAAACACAAAAACGAAAGAAAACGCCCGATCCACTCCAAATTTTGGCCAAAGCCTCTTTCGCTGAGCATGGTACTTGATTGGGGACTCCCAGCCCAAATTTCAAGAAATTTGGAGAAAATTTTGTCATTTGTGAATTTTTTGTGCAATTTACAGGTTTTGGCCATTTGAAACGCCACGCTCCAAGCACGGCTGTTTTGAAGGACTGCTCGGAATTTTGAAAACTTGGCATTTTTGGAAAGGGCATGCAAAGAGAAAAATTACCAATACTTGGGAGAGCTTGATTTTGAGATTTGAGCCTCCAAAAGCTCAAAATACATCAAAAAAATGACTTTCTGCCCACTTTTTGAGTTGCAGAAAGTGACCTTGGGAGAAATGGTTTTTGAGGGGGCAAAACAACTCCAAATTTAGAAATTCCACTTGAGATGGAAAGTAGACAGACCAAGCTTTCCAATGAGCCATCTTGCACCTGATTTGGACCAGTGGAACCCACTCAAAAGTTGCTGCAAAGGGGCGCGGCAGTGAGAGCCAGGGGGCGCGGTAGTGAGAGCCAACTTTGCCAAAATTGACATTTTTTGGTCAAAAAACACTATTTTGACTATGGTTGACCATTTTTACTTGTAGATGATGGATAAATGTAATATTTTCATGGCACTTTGATAGATTTTACCTCTCTTTACTCTTCTAGAAGCTTCCTTGATGTAAAAAGTGAATAATTAATGCATGAATCAGTTAGCTAAGTAATAGAGGCAAGTTGTTGAGCTGCCTATTATCTAGTGCTTAGTTTGGAAATAGTTCAAACTGCTCCTAGAAGGATGAGCTCGACCCCTAGAGGCAAGGGAAGAGGTTAGCTTGCCTATATTGTGTGTTTTCTTAGTCATTTTGAGGGGTTGGAAGGTTGGACTCTTGTGGGAGAAAGCTTTATTGTATATTGCACATCTATCTCTGCAATTTAGAGAAAAGGAAGGCCAGGGTTTTGCAGACATCCTTGTGGATTGTTGTGTTGATGGTGTGTTCTCTACATGTTCTTGTAAGTTTGTTTATGTATTATACATCTCTCTTTTGCTTCTATTTGGACAGATGAAGTGGTAAAGTTTGAATACATGCTTTGACATGCTCAGCTTTTTAGTTTGTTCAAAATTTATGTTTTCTGCTATCTAGAGAGGATTCAAATGGTTGTTTTCCCTCTTTAGCTTCTTCTCTATCATCCCTGATCATCCATTTCAGATTAAGGCATCAGCGCTCACTCCTACCTTGCCCCAAAGATCCCCCTGCAAAAACTGTACTCAATCCCCGCACCCTGAATTGCACTCCCTCCAATTGCCACCAAAAAACCAAAAATCTTTAAATCAACCCCCTTATCAATTTACTAGCCTAATATCTTTGATCCTAATTGGTCAGCTTATTATATTGAAAAATCTATCGAATCTGACCCGAGAGAGCCTTCTCATACCTCGTAGGGCTAGCTACGAGGTGAAATGGTTTGATGTAGCCTTGAGAGTTTGTCTATCTCAGCTTAGGTGAATTCCAAGCGCTAACATATTGGCGACTCTACTGGGGAGAACAAACTTGTCGTTTGCTCATTGACGTGTTATTTCATAAGTCTTAGACGGAGTCTGAAGATACGCCAGGTAGCCTTCGAACACGCTCTTGTTTTACATCAGCGTTAGTAGATAAACGCTGCTTCAGTGGATCTCCGTGAGCTTGTGAAAGTAGCGCTTCATTGACACTTTTACCCCAGTACATGTATCAAGTTCAGATCTGATTGTTGATGGTGAACAACGATTAGGCACTTGACAGGTTGAAATCATTCACTGGCGACTCCTTCACTGAGAAATCAGCGATCTGTGCTTCATGGTGACTTCACTGCAGAGAGATCAGTAGCTTTGTGATTTTCAAGATGGATCGGATTGCAAGAAGATATCCTACCTTGAGTCAAGATCACATCCCTGGTTTTCCAAATAAAATTCCGAAGGTAGATTGGTCAAGGAATTTTCCTACATTCAATGACGATGGTAAGAAGGATGCTGCTCTACATCTGGTTAGATTTCATATGCATATTCACAAGTTGAAGGTTGATTTTCCTGAAGATTGCTTGATGAAGATATTCTTGGCCACTCTGGAAGGTAAAGCCCAATCATGGTATGAAAGTTTGCCGCCTGCTTGTATTTACTGTTTAAAGGATTTTCATGCCTTGTTCATTGAAAGATATCAAGCATCTTATCCATCATTAAATTTGGTTCATGACTGCTGCAAGAATTCTTATAGTTTTATTGAAAGCCTTGAGAAATATTATGAAGATGATAATTTTATGGATGATGAGATCATGGAGGTTCTGTACGAGAATCCATTTCAGCAACATAAAGAGAACCTAGAGGATTCCCATAGAGACGATCATGAAAATTTGCAGCAGGACCAAGATCTTAGTACAGTGGAAAATGAAACAATTTCGCATCTTGACAGTCAACAGGAATTGCATGAAATAGATCAGTAGGTTGAAGATGGCCATTTGGCTGAAAGTGATGAAAGAGAAGAGCTTATTTCAAATCTGCCCACAGAAGAAGAAAGCATGCAGATTGAAGAATGAAATTTTCATTAAAAATCCCTCTGTCAAAGACTGTACAATGGAGCCCAGTTCTCCTCCAGCACTCAGAATCTTCTCCTCACTTCCCCCTCTTCTTACAAATGATTTTTTTTTAAATATATGAAACAAAACACAGCTGGGGGAAAACAAATCGACCCCAAAACCTCTGCGCTGTTACAATTACAAAAATTAGAAATGGGCGTTTCATCTATGCTAAAATAAAACAACGTATTCCTAAAAATCCTCTGATGGCTGACATATGGAGCGCAAATCCTGTTGAAGCATTGACTGAGGATAAAAGTAGGTGAATTAACCCCGTCTTCTGCTATGACAGATGTATTTAAAACTCTATGATATAGTTGAGCTCGGGGGCAAAAACAATTCATGTATTAAAAATACGATCTAAAATAAATGGGAAAAGACTGCTCTTTCAGTTTTGAATGCCAAGTCACGATGTTGAATGCCTTTTCAGCGTCTTCGTCTTCCTCAAGGAATTGGGAATATATAAATATAATAGGGAATTTAAGGAAAACATTGCAAACCATTATTGTATATAGGAATACATGTAAGGAAAGTGAATATATGTGAAAATGAACACATGCATTAACAGGGGAAGATAAGGAAACATATGTACAAAACTCTTTACATGTTAACCCACAACTTCCAGTGTTTACACATGCATGTGGTGCAGCAAGATTAGGGTTTGAGTTTTGATGCTTTGGGAGAGGGGTAGGGTTTTCAGTTTTAGTGATTTAGGGATAAGGGAGGGTTTGTATTTTATTTATGAAATAGTATGGGAAGATAAATATGAATGCAAATATGAGTAAGAAGGGGGGAAGGGAAACAATTTACCAAGGAAAATACCTTGAAACAACACAAACCCTAGCACTCTTACACATTAACAATGTAGTCACATGAATCGGTTTCTCTTGCACCATTTGATCTTTAAAACATGTTTATACTATCCACCAATCATAATCAGCAACCATTCCATATTTAGAACACCTACCTCAAAAGATTTGATAGCTTGGAGAGAGATTGAGAAAATTTAAAATAAGTTTGCAAGAAACAGCTCAACGGGTCTCGGAGGCCTCTCAACGGGTCTCGCACTGCCCAATGGTCGCGCCCGTTGTATTTTTGCACTGTGGAGGGGTGCTGGATGGGTCTCGCACCGCCCAATGGGTCGCACAGACCTCTCAACGGGTCTCGCACATTGACAGCTCTGTTTGAAGGCCTTCCCGGTGTCAGAATTGAGCAAAAGTGGGCTTGTTGGAAAGGTCTTTGTGTCTAGTTATCATTTTACCCATCAAGAAAATAATTTTTCCAACCAAGCTAAGAGAAAACTTGATTTTCCCAAGGTCACTTCAGAGGTGTCTTTGATTCTCCTGAGGCAACAGAATTCTTGACATTTCTCTCAAACCATGACACCTGTGTAAAAAGTGAAGGAGGTTTTTCTTCTTTGGCATGTTTTGGACAAAAACCTCTCTCATTTTTCCAAAATTCATCTTTTACTGCTCTGAAACATCATTTGAGTGAAACTTGCCCCGATGTGGGAAACAAGGAATTTTGTCGAAATGAAGCAAAATGAAGGGGATAAGGGGCTTCTAAATTCTTGGGGAAATTTTTGGGAGTGGGGAAGGATGTTAGGAAGTAGGGGAAAGTGGAATCTCAGAGATTGAGTGAGGGGAAAGGGTCCAAAAGGGCAAAACACAGGCCCAACCTAGAAAATTGCCAAGTTGTAGCTAGAAACTAGGGTTTGTGGAAAAATGAGGAATTTGGCGGATCTAAGGGATGGGAAGTGTTTGATAAGGTACTTTAAGGATAGGGGAAGTGTATGAACATCAGGAAACAAGTTTTGCCGATGATTTGACCGTCCAAGAGAAATTGCCTTCAAAACCCTAGGAAAGGGAAATGAACTTGCCAAGGCACAACTGAAGCATGAACAAGGTGTAAGATGACTCATTAGACACTGACATGATAATGAAAACCCTATGAATGATGATAGAATTAACTGAATAGTGACATAGATTGGCATTTGGGCAACTTTAGAAGGAGTGAAAACAAACCCTAGACCTAATGCCTAGTGACCAAATTTTGCTTGAAAACTCTTTGAAAAGACAAAATTTGACCTTAATACTCTGAAACCACTTTGTAAGAGCATATTTGATCACTAGAGGAAGTCTGGAAAGACTGACACTAACAGAGCACAACAATTCTTCCACATCCTCATCCTTTCTTGACAGTGTATCTGCCACAACATTTTTCCTCCCTTTTTTGTAGATGATTTCAAAGTCATAACCCAACATCTTTGTGACCCATTTTTGTTTCTCTTCAGAGGATAATCTTTGTTCTAAAAAGTATTTAATACAATCAAGATTTGTTTTTACCTTGAAGTGTCTTTCCATTAGGTAAGGTCACCATTTTTTAAGTGTGTGTAGTATTTCCAACATTTCCTTCTCATAAATAGCTTTCTTGACGAACATTTGTTTGTATGTATGTAACCATAAAAATACCCAATCTCCTACATCAAAGCCTCTTTCATTGCAATGTTGATATGCCTGTTGTTTCATTCGATTCTACATCAAAGTGGTGTTATCCTTTAAAAGTTGGAGAACTTGTTGTTGATGCTCGATGTGATCTTTCACTGCTTGAATATTTTTCTTCTTGATATGTCCTTCTATATTGAGAGTTTGAGGAGTGGTAAATTATTTCAGTGCATTACAAGATATGGTCTAATTAATTTCTTGATGCTCTATGTGATCTTTCACTTCTTGAACATTTTTCTTCTTGATATGTCCTTCTATCTTGATAGATTGAGGAGTGGTAATTTCGACCATTGCATTACAAGATATGGTCGGAGTCATTTCTTCTTTCTTGATGTGGTCTTTCACTTCTTGAACCTTTTTCTTCTTGATATGTCCTTCTATCTTAAGAGTTTGAGGAGTAGTAATTATTTCCAATGCTTTACAAGATGTGGTCAGATTCATTTCTTCTTTCTCTAGGGTTGGTTCCTAGTGTATATACTCTTCTTTCGACTTTTCTTGATCCTTTTCTTCCTCTTCTCCACAATCAATGTAAAATAATTTCTTCTTAGCACACTTATGACCTTTAATGTATTTTTAATCACAATTATAACAAAGCCCTTTTTCTCTTTTTTCTTCCAATTGTTGTGGTGTAACCCTTGTACGTCGTGGAAGGCTAGGAGAAACAACACTTCCATCTTTATAGTTGTGAGTCGTAGACTTCCTTGTTGCCATAATTTTTCCTTCCACTTTGTAACAAAGCCCTTTTGCTCTTTTTTCTTCCAATTGTTGTGGTGTTGCTCTAAAGAAGGTGTTGCGCTTTGTATCCTCATAATGTGTTGTAATTTCCTCCATGAAAATTAACTACGTAACAAGTGGTTTACGAGAACAAAGCCCTTTATACCATAAAAATTGATCTTGTTCTAAATATGAAGATGCAATACATACCTTTTGTAATAGTGGTACACCATGTAGATCAAAATATTTCTCCATCTATAGTATCCAATGTACCGGATCCTTGACATCAAACTTCCTCATCTCGATTTTTCTTGATTTTAGGAGCTCGATATTGAAACAACTGTAACTCTATAATTTTAGATCTCCAAGTTTTGAAATTTCTTCCTGCGGTAGCTCTCTGATTTCTCTTTCTATCCCTGCAAGTCTGATTAGAATTTGATTATCTAAGAAAGATTTATGCCAAATCTCCCATGGTGACCTAATTATGGCCTAGCTCAGTAGAGAAAAATTGTATGACGTACCATGTCTCACTGTTTCAACCTTAGTACCTGAAACTTATATACAAAAAACTACAGGAAGTCCTATTTTTGCAACTTCCTACGAAAATTCAATCTGATGCTTAGAGAGAAAGTTATGACGATTTTCCTAAGGTGACCTGTTTATAATGTAATTAGAGAGTCTGCAAAAACCCTAACTTCCTCGGATTATATCTCCGAAAATACAGCGAGACAAGATCTGAAATTTGGATCCAAGCTTCATCACGATTTATGTTCAAATGGGCCTTAATTTCAGAGTTTTAACCTTCATAGAAAACATATTATAGCGAAAAGTCCACGATGCCCTATTTGAGATGAAATTATGGAGCTTGCAAAAACCCTAACTTCCTCAGATCGTATCTCTAAAAATATAGTGACACAAGCTCTGCAATTTGGACCCAAGGTTTAGCATGATTTTGTCTCAAATGGGTTTGTTTTTTCGCTTCTAGAATGTCGTAGAAAAAAAGTTATAGTGAAAATTCCATGATGACCTGTTTGGAGCAGCGAAATCATAGAATCCAAAGCTCTAATACCAAATGTTAGGAACCCAGCTCACAAGAAGATAGAAAAGATAGATGAATGCCTTAGAAATAAGCCTCTTTGAGGGGGCAACCTCATTTACTTTACACAAATGAACAATTTTTTGATGATACAAATGAAAAGACTTCCTTTCTATATATAGGAGTCTAAGTGGTCATAATATAATCAGAGCCAACATAAAAATAATAATGTAAAAGCACAATAATAACAATAGTGGGCTTCTATGGGGCACAATAATAAAAAATATGGGGACTACATGGGCACAACAATATAATAAGGGGGTTGTACTAATAACAATAAGGGGTTACACTAGTAGTATAGGGACCTAACAAAACCCAAAATATCAGAATCTGGTAAATTAATTAATTGAGCACTAGGGAGAAGGGAACTAGGGACTGTTAAGTGTTGGTGAAAAAAATACTTTACATTCCCTGGATCCATTAAGTGATGGGGCTGTGGGTCCGCAAGGAAGCAAGCACATGGAAATGTTTTCCTTTATTAAAAGGTTAAGTGGTTTACTCGATGGGACAGAAGCCTATAACTAATTTTAATTGTATTTTAAAATAGTTCCAAGGACCTGGGGTCATGATATTTGTACAGAGCAGAGGAACACTCAAAGGTTGTTTTATGCTTGTTTTCTTTATAATTACCTGATTGCATTGAAATCCTCCGATTGCAATTTTTAACAGAAATTTGATTTTAGGGTTTGAAGGAAGCACCTTTTTAAGGGACCAAATCCTAGAGGGATCGATTTAAGAAAATATTTTCTAGGATTTTCATTAGGAAGAATCATCCACTAAAACAAATCATTAGGGACAAGAGTGAAAGAGTAGAAACCTAAAGAAGCAAACAAGCACAAACACCAGAGCAAGGAAATATATCATTATTGTCCTAAATTTAACCAAGTAACTGTGAGGAAGCTAAAATGATGAATGTTAGATTAAGGCCATGGAAGAAGAAATAAATCAAATAGAGAAGAATGAGACATGGGAACTTGTTCCAAGACCCAACAAGAAAAATGTGATTGGTACAAAATGGCTCTTCAGAAACAAACTAAATAAGATGGAAAATTGATTAGAAACAAAGCAAGGCTAGTGTGCAAAGGATATGCCCAAGTTGAAGGGGTAGAATTTGAAGAAACTTTTTCTCCAATGACCATAATGGAAGCAATCAGAATGCTCTTGGCCTATGCATGGTCTAGAAAATTAAAGTGTATCAAATCGATATAAACTCAACCTTTCTTAATGGGGAGATAGAAGAAGAAGCCTACATAGAACAACTAGAAGGATTCATATAATCAAAAGATGATGATTATGGTTTTAGATTGGACATATATATGTAGAAATAAGGATTCAAAATGAAAAATTTAGACAATAAAGTCTACATAAAAGAATATCAAGACAATATGATCATCATTGAAGTATACATTAATGCCATCATCTTTGGAAGTGATTATGGTAGATTAATTCAGAACTTTTCAAATGATATGTAGATGAATTTAAAATTCCTTTGCTTGGGGAGTTGAATTTTCTTTTTGGGACTCTATACAACTCAGTTATATGGAGGCATTTTCATTTCTTAAACCAATTAAATCAAAGAAATGTTGAAGAAGTTTAAATTGGAAGACTAAAAACTTGTGACCATTCTTATAGTCGTCGAATGCAAGTTGATAAAAGAAGATGAACCCATGGAAGTAGACCAAAGACTCTCTAGACCAATGGTTGGTAGCCTAATATATGTGACAAATTCAAGGCCAAATGTAATACAAGCAGTTGGACATGTTGCAAGATTTCAAGAAACATTGAAGGAAACTCATGTTCTAGCAGTGAAAAGTATCATTATATATCTCAAAATAACAATAGACTTTGGGCTATGTTATTTGAAGGAAAGGAATTGACACTGGTAGTTTACGCAGATGCAAATTGGGAAAGAAGTACAAGTGGAGTAAACGTATACTTGGGAGACTGCTTAGTATCGAGGTTGAGCAAGAAGAAATATTTAGTAGCCTTGTCCACATCAGAAGTAGAATATATTGCTGCAAGAACATGTTGTACTCAGGTCCTCTGGATGAAGCAAACGTTGCAAGACATCTAAGTAAAATATGATGAGCCTATTCTGATACTTTTTGACAACACTAGTGCAATAAACATCTCCAAGAATCCAATGATGCATCCAAGAATAAGCATATTCCTATCAAGTTTCACTTTCTAAGGGAGAAATTCACATAAAATGAATATCAAGCTTGATTATGTTGGGATGAAGGAACAAGTTGTAGAAATCTTCACCAAATCACTCCCGAGAGAGACATTGAGTATCTTAGATAGAAACTAGGAATAATTCCTACTCCAATTTTATTTGCACAATCTTTAGTAAATAAAGACAAGGGGAGATAAAATTCTAGGGGAAGTTATCCTTTATCATTGATGTCAAAGGGGGAGAGAAAGATCAGGAAGCATGAAGATAGGGGGAGCATGACCATAGGGGGAGTATGATGCTTGCCACCAATGATAGATTTTTGAAATAAGTTGTCGTTGATGTAAATTTTTTTCCAAATGAAAGATAACATTACATATTCAAATAACATTTAAAAATATTGTTTTTTGGATTTTTGGTGCCCCATTTGGATACCCTATATCTGAATGCATTTTTACTCCATTTACCTAGCTCAAATGGAAGCATAACAAATATGGTTGGAAATATTATTCTAAGACCTTTTGAATGGTATATGATACTCCATCTAACTCCTCATAGTTGAAAATAAATTATTTTTCAAATATTCACTATACATTCTGCCAGTTGCACAATCCAATCCAACTAGTGGACAAGTCAACCCAACATGGACCTCATATGAATAGGCACAAGAAAGAGCACTTCAAGCCATTCACTCAAGATAGTTCAGATCTATTCAAAAAAGGAAAGAAAAAAATGAGTTTTGAGGTTCATATACCAGAAGTGAAGATGAGCTGATTTGGAGAGACTCTTTGGGAAGGATTTTTGGCAAAATTTTTAAGGGTTTTTGGTCTTTTTTCTGGATTTTTTTTTAGCTTTACTTAGGAAGGATTTTTGGCACACGTTTTTAAGGTTTCTAGTCTTGCTTAGAAGGTTTATTGTAAATCTATTCTTTAGGGCTGAATTCCATCCCCTTTGGAGGCCAAATTTCAAATTTTTTTAGAGGGTCAAATTCCAATGTGGAGGGGCAAATTTCAAGAGAAACTTTTTGGTACAAAGAAGGCTGAAATCATGCCTAATTTGAAGGCTAAATTATGGTGTTCTTGTAGGGTATTTTTAGGATGTTTTGAATTTCTAACATCATCCTATATTGACGAGGTTGAGGCCTGTGGAGGAGACAAAGTTGAAGAAGTTGAGTTTTGATGATAAGGAGACTGATTTGAAGGATCATTTGTTGAAGGAAGTTCTGTTGCTAAGAAGAATATGTCTAGGAAGTCAAGTGCTTATGTGAAAGATAAATGAGTAACTGTCAGAAGAGAAAAAATCTTTGACTAATATTGTCTCTTACACAATTTTTAGTGCTAATAAATCAAGGAATTGGTACTTACTTTTAGTTGGTGTTGGTAAATCAAGGAGTCGATGCTTCCTTTCAATTGGTGTTGATAAACTAGGGAGTTGGTGCTACTAAACCATGGATTTAATGCTTCTTTTCAATTGGTGTTGATAAATGCGAATGTACTCTTTTTATATATTAAGAAAAGAATTCCATGGTTTTCACGTAAAAATCTCAGTGTTATGCATACTTATGTGGTTTTGTTTATACTTGTGGATGCATTTACAAGTTTTTGAATTTAGAAATTTTCAATATTGATTCACCTACCTCTCTCTGTATTGTTGAAAATTCCATCATCTATCAAGTGTTGTAAATAATTATGTGAGTTAATAGATTTTAGATAGAGGGTTTCATAGTGTAGTTTTGACATCTAGATATGTTAAGTGACATGCATAGGAACATAGAAGTTTCCAGATTCTATTAACTAATAAGAAGAATTCAAGTAATTAACAAAAGGGGTAAAGTTAATGGACATTTCTCTTAGAGTCCTTTGGGAGAGGTTACAAGGTTTTAAGGTTCTAGTAAGCTATTTAAAACTTCCAAAGATTCAATTTAATTTTTGATAGGTTAGTGTTGATCATTGGGATTGACCAAATATCAAAGATAAAATTTGAGGGAAATATTCCCCCCACTTCGTTCTTAAGAGGTGGTAGTCCTATTTGATAACTCATAACACATTTTGAAAGAAAATAAAAAAATAATATTGAGACATGACCATGCCTCAAGAATTCAGAAAAATATAATACATATGGATGGAAACATTAAATAAATTTCAGCATTTCAAGGCTCATGTATTTTCATAAATTTTCCAACATAACAGTAAGATAAAAACTATCAAGCATTTGGATTGAGGAGAAAATTCAAAACACAGATTTTCAGAAAAATTTAAAGGATATTTTCATTAAAACTCATGAGGATGAAAAGAGCTACAACTTTGTAAGCTTAAGCTTAAAAATCAAAGTCCAAATCTCATACTAGAAATGAAATCATAAATAGTTCTTTGAGGAACTTTTAAAAATATGCAAATGTTCTAATAAAGTCTATAATATTTTAGAAATGTAAAGGAATTAGTCCATTTAAGGAAAAGGATTGGGCTTTCACAATCCATATAACAAAAGTAAAGACATGGAAGATAAAAAAACAATAATTAGAAGTTGGCCTTAATTCTTGGAAGATTCCACAATCAAGAAGGATGTATGATTTTTAAGTGAGAAGAAGGATTAAAAACCAAATGTAGACAATTGAATTATATTGTTGGAAGAAGCCCTCTTCTTGTGTTGAATCTCATCCTTTTAAGTTTCAAATGTATGTTGGAAGTGTAACTTTCGAAACTGCCGATCAATTATTTCAAGGTAGTTACCTTCTCCAAAGTATCTTTGAGCCATTGTTCAATGAAACATTGTAATGGTGTCATAGTAACTTATTGCTTCATTTATAATTCAAGCAACTCATCTTCAATATGTTTCAAATCATAACTACCTTGATGTACTACATCTAAATAGTATTCATTCTTACTAACGAAATAAATTTATCATTTATAAATTTATTAAGTGAATTGTAGAAATTCCTTGTAGATTCAATTTGTAGATTGTAATATGCTAAAACAATGGACTTGAATCTACCCTGTTCATCAGCAAAAACAATAAACGATCGATGAAATAACGTAGCATAAAAGAAAAAATTCAATCACACATAACACAATAATTTTCCAGGGAAAGCCACAACTAAAAATCCCTACTATCTGTATATTGCATTAATTAGAAAATATGAGAATATTACAATGCTTTTCTCAAGCTCGATCAACCTCTACATTATCTCTATCTATCTCACTACTTCACAAATAATCTCAAGCTAATACTTAGCCAATTTTGCTGCCCTCCAAGCTCCTATTTCCTTGCGTAGTTTCCTACAAAATTAGCCATATTTAATTGAGAAATTCCACAAATATGAATTTCTCAATCCTCATAGGATTTCCTGTGATTGCATGCACCACATGTACAATTCAGACGATTATATAACTGATAATACATTGTCCCTGAACTCCAATATCAACTGGGTCTTTCTTTGATCTAACATGCATGAGTTAACTATGAGTGAATCTTCAGTTCACTGGTTGACCAGTGTTGGTTACACTCCACTACTTGATCTCCCACTAATTCCTCCATCATCTGGAACTAGTTTAATCGAATTAAATAATCAAAACTAAAAATAAAATCAACCAGGGCTCCTGAAAAGTAGTAGACTCTCTACATGACTCTAGTTAGACTCCCAAATTGAATTAATTGAGCCAACTAGGTCAAATTAACTTAGTTAAATATTACAAGTTTTCATGAGATGTGGAATTACAATTTACTTCGTAATTTAATTTAAGGAAAAAATTAAATTAGGATTTTCTTATTGCATTTTCAACACTCCCTCTCAACAAGAAAGAGATTATTTTCCCCGACGCTGCCTCTGTGAAACTCTAATTTTCATCTTGACAATGCATTTGTCAAAATATTTTCATCCTACCCCTCTGTAGGAATGTATTCCAACAACATGGTTCTCCTCTGCACACAATCTCGTAGATGGTGATACCGAATGTTGATATGATTGGAATGATCATGAAAAAATGGATTATTAGAGAGTTTTATAAAACTTTGATTGTCATAGTAAAGCACTGTCAGATCCATCTATTGACCAAATAACCCAAAAAGGATCTTCCTCATTCAGATAGCCTCATAGGCTGCTTGACTAGCAACCATGTAATTTGCTTGCTGAACTGAGTACAACTGATCTTTACTTCCTACTGTACCAAGAAATTGTTGTTGACCCAATACTAAATATTTCTCCTAATGTTCTATTCCTATCAAATGGACTCCTATCCCAATCTACATATGTGAATCCTTGAAGCTTCATTCCCTCTATTCACTTGTACCAAATACCAAACTGAGTGGTGCCTATGAGGTATCTCAACACATGTTTAGTTGCCTTCCAATAAAGTTTGGTTGGCTTAACCATGGATTGACTAAGCTGGTTAACTACAAAACACAATCCTTGTCATGTGTTCATGAAATACATAAGTGAACCCACAAGCTATCTATAATTAGTAGCTTCCACTACTTCACCTGAAGGAGCATCCTCCTTCCTCCAGTTACTTGCTAGATGAGTCTTCATGGGTTTTCTTCTCTCCATGTGGAACTTCTTCAATATCTCGTTGTCATACTTGCCCTAAGAGACAAATAATTCCCCATATCCTTGTGATACATCCATATGAAGAAAGTAATGCATGAGCCCAAGGTCCATATCGAATTCTCTTATAAGATCCTCTTTGCAAAATTTTATCAGTTTTTCATCACCTGTTAGAATCAAATCATTGACATATAATACTATAATCAACAATTTACCTTCAACCACAATATGGTAAAGGTTTTCATCTTATTCACTTTTGGTGAAGCCCAACCTAGTAAAATATTTGTCAATCCTAGTGTACCAAGCATGGGGTGCTTGCTTTAGTCCATACAACACTCGGTCATGTCTGCACACATGAAACTCTTTGTTGAAGGTCTCAAATCCTTCCCGTTGCTCAATATACACCTCTTTCTCAACCATACCATTGAGGAATGATGTCTCCACATCCATTTGGTGTATCTTCCATCCCATCTGCACCGACAATGCTAGAATAGGTCTGGTTGAAGAGTACCTTGCTACTGGAGCAAAGGTCTCATTGTAATCAATTCCCTCCACCATAGACAATCCTTTGGCCACAAATATGGTCTTGTGTTTTTCCACACTCCCGTCTGCGGCTTGCTTTACCTTGTAAATCCTTCTAGAACTCACCACTAACTTGTCTACCAGTCTTGGGACCACTTCCCAAACATTGTTTTTGATAATGGAGTCATACTGCTCAACCATGGCATCAACCCAAACTAGTTGCTACACTACTTCCTCGAATGAGGATGGCTCAGCAGTAAGGGCATAAACATATAACATAAGTTCTCCAAAAATTCTTGGTACTAAGTTAAACATAGAGCTTAGAAACTAATTTAATCAATCAATATAATCACACATAAAGAATTTCCCTCTTCAATGTTAATAAATTTAACAACATAATAAATTAAATTAATAATATAAATCATTGAATAAACATAATAATTAGCAGACATAATAAACATAGTATACAAAATAATTTATAAATCAATAGAATTAATAAATTAATAATAGGCTTAGTAACTAATTTAATCAATTAATTAAATAACATACAACTAATTTCTCAATTTAATTTTAATAAAGTAGCAACATAATATTCTTGGCATATAAATAATAATATGAACCTCTAATAAATTAATTACGGAAGACATTAGAAATTATATATTAATAACATAATATAATGGTAATTATTAGAATAAAACTTATTGATTAATTTAATCTATTAAATAAAATATCTCATAACTCATCCCACATTTCTATTTAATTAATAAATTAACAATATAATAAGCTTAATACATCAATAAACCTTTTATTAACTAACTACAAAGTATTTACACAATAATAAAGTATTATAAATAGATTACATATGGTAATAAAACTTATTAATTAATTCAAACAAATAACATATAAACAATCTCACAAATTAATTTTAGATAAATAATAACAAACTTATTATATAAATAATAACATAAACCTAAATAATAAGTTAATTACACTTAA
>APFE031720808.1:0-14337 GCA_000404065.3 Pinus taeda | reverse complement strand
TAGTGATTTCAACTTTGATACCATGTAGAAGATTGTAATAGACTTGAATCTTTTCTACACATCAATGGAAACAATAAACGATTGATGAAATCATGAAGCATAAAAGAGAAACAAATTCAATCACACATAAAACAATACTTTTATGGGGAAAGCCATAGCTAAAAACCTCTACTATCTGTATATTTCATTAATCAGAAAATATGAGAATATTACAATGCTTTTATCAGGCCCGAGTAACCTCTGCACTATCTCTATATATCTCACTACTTCAAAAACAAGCTCAAGTCAATACTTTGTGAATTCAGTTGCCCACCAAGCTCTTATTTCCTTGGGCAGTTTCCTAGGGAATTAACCCATATTTGATTGGGAAATTCCACAAAAATGAATTGCACAATCGTCATAGGCCTTCCTTTGATTACATGCACTACATGTACAGTTCAAATTATTATACAGCTGATAGTACATTGTCCTTGAACTCCAATCTCAACTGGGTATTTCTCTAATTTGACATGCATGTGTTAATTATGAGTGAAGCTTCAGTTTACTAATTGATCAGTGTTGTTTACACGCCATTATTACAGGTTACACCCCACTACTTTATCCATCAGTTGGAACTAGTTTGACCAAATTTAACTCAATTAAACTAAATTAAATAATTACAACTCAAAATAAACTCAACTAGGGCTCCTAAAGAGTAGGATACACACTACATGACTCTAGTTAGACTCCCAACTCGAATTAACTGAGCCAACTAAGTCAAATTAACTTAGTTAACTGTTACAAGATGTCATGAGATGTGGAATTACAATTTAATGCCTAATTTAATTCAAGGACAAAATTAAATTAGATTTAATTCAAGGACATAATTAAATTAGGATTTTATATATACATTCTTAGTTTGATTTTGAATTCCTTTACCCATATTGATTAAACGTTTCAAAAAATATTATGACATATTAATTAAATTTTAATTCTTCAAATGAAATAAAAGACGAATATGATAGAGAAATATTAAACTAAATCTACCTTCATAGGCTATATATTTATAAATGAGATAAACTATAGCTTTCCATGGGTGTTGAGGGTTTCTCTTCGTACCCCTGTGACCCAGTTGGGATATTGTCTCAATTGGTTGAAGAGGGGAATCCATGATTTTTCATCCATGAACTTGTTTTTAAACTATTTCCCCTCCTCTTAGGGAAAATCAATACTCTATGAAAGAATTTTTTTGATATGTATAAGGTTAAGTGTCCTACTAGGATTCACCATCAAAAGTTTGGGAAAAATATTTGGTTACCTCTAGGTTATGACCTTGGAATTTCTTGAAAAAATGAATCCACCTAATTGCTTGAAAAATGTTGTAGCTCTCTACGTGCACATCGACAATTCAACCTTGAATTGTTCAAATCTCATTTCTATTAGTAATTGTAATTTCAATGTGTAGATCCAGATATGTAAAGCTCTTTCTATAAGACTTTGTACATGGAATCCTATTCGTAAAACCCTTGTTCATTTGTTACCAGATGCACTTGGTTATGTTTCAAAGTGGTTATGTAGAGTGAGGATGGTATAGTGTTGTGATTAGAGATATTAAATGAGGGTGAAAAAATATTGGCTTTGGACTCTTTTCAACACCATATGAACATTATGAGAGTATATCGTATCAAATGGTTGGTATATAACTATTGTGTGAGGAGTGCTATGATACAATGAACCTTATATAAGTATATATAGGTTACTAATGAGAGGGATGACTGATAGGACTAGTAAAGTGGAGAGTAGTTAAGGTATGAGTAGGGATAAAATAATTTTAATAACATATAATTATATAATTACTATTATTCACAAGAATAATAGTGATTACATAAAAAACATATAGGTAAGATATTTGAAATTTAATTCTTCATTAACAATCCTAAGTTATCAAAATTGTTTTCATAAAACATTTGGTAATACTGTTTGCTTTAGCTTGGATGCCTTCATAAAATTCCTTTTTGAATCACAATATTCATAGTGATTTGATTGATGTATATTTTAGTTGTAGTCTTCATTTGTTTGATCTAACTATAGGATTCATTTGTTTACTGTACCTAATTTCTTGCTTTTCGGGTTTTGTGTGAACAAGGTGCTCTACTCCATTTTTTATTTGGATCATTTTGTTTTCAAAATTATTCTTGGGACATCACTTTAGATGTTTAATTTTAAAATGAAAATTGAGCCAATTTTTTGCAAATAATAGAAAATAATAACCACTTGAGATCTTCTTTGAAATGAAAAATATTGTTGAGATTGTTCAAACTTGAATTGTATTTTATAGATCAATGCTTTTATCTTATTATATTTTCATCTCCTAAATTTAAAAATTGGTCACAAGATTTCAATAAATATGGTAATCATTGAGCATGTATTTTTATCGAGAATTTCTTCGACTAGTCTCCTAGTTTTCCAACAAAAAATTGAGTCTAGTTTGTGCCAAAAAATATAGTTTTCACAACTAGGCCTTTGTTAATATATATATATATTATATATATATATATATATTATATATATATATATATATTATATATATAATTTATGATGGAATATGGGTAGAAGTTTCAACCTGTCACCATTAATCACAAACGAAACTTATGCTTCATTAATTATTTTTATCATCATGGAATCATTGTAAAAAATTTCTCAAACTTCACAATGTCCAAGCGAGTGAGTGGTAAACTTTCCCTTAAAATATTTGAGCTTTGAATCAAAAAATAAGGTCTACTTACCAACTTTTAATTGCTTCTTTTTTATAAAATTCTCATGTCACTTTGTCTGTTGCTACTAAGTGATAGTAAATTGTTTCAAAACAACTTGTCAAACCTCGTTCAACTCATTTACTTGCATAATCCTTTATTTCCATGCCTCAATTAAGTCCATTCTTAATTCAATTCAATTTTGAAATCTTTGATTTGAAATTCAATTATAATGAGGACTTTCTTACCATATATTAAAATTCATAGGGGGTGAAACTAGTAGTATTCTTTCATGTTGTCCTATAGGCCCATAAAGTTTCTAGAAGCTTATCTACTCAATGTTTTCGATGGAGTTGGATTGTCTTGGTCATGATTACTTCCAAGATATTGTTTGTATATTCCACTTAGTCATTGGCTTGTGGATTACAAATATTATGCTTCCAATATTTTATCTTACTAGATTTGAAGTAAATTATGCTCATTGGTCAATCACAATTTCCCTTGGCACTCAAAATTGAACGAAAATACATTCAAATAGAAAATTCACTACTCATTTCTTAGCTTCTTGTGCCAAGGATTTTTCTTCCACCCACTCGATAAAGTAATAAGTGCATACTAATATATATCTTTTTCCTTTTGACAAAGCATCAATTGACCCTACAAATTCTAAATCCCATTTCTTGAAAGGCTCTATAACAATTTGTGGATGAAGGGGTTTTCATGTACTACTATTAGTAGGAATTGTTTTTAAAGCTATCACAACTTATGACATAATTTTTGGCACCTATAAAAATAGTTGTCCAAAAGCATCCCAGATGAAGTAATTAAGAAATTTTGTTATCTCAAAAATTTTCACCACCTAGTTCATCATGATAAACTTTTAAAATATTAGATATTTCAAATTCTCTAACACCTCTATGAATAATAAATTTTGGTCATGTATATAAATGATATTCTTTTATCCATGAGTAATTGGAACTTTTCCTAATAACCCTTTCCTTCTCTCATGGTCAAAATTATAATTATGGTTTTCCTATAAACAAATAATTAGTGATACTAACAAAAAATGTAAAATTAATGGATATAACAAAGAACTTTTTATGTAGGAATCTATCCTTTACTGGAACAATGTCACCAGGATTTTTGATGCTAGAGAGAAAGTATGTCACAATATTTTCCTTCTAGGCCAATCTAGGTCAATAAGTAAATTCATGTAACAATAATATCCATTTTATTACCCTACCATTAGTTATTGGTTTATTCATTAAATAACTAATGGAAGAAAGTTATGTTTACAAATACTTCATAATTGGTAATATAATGCCAAAATTTGTTAACAACATGAATAACTATTAACATTTCCTTCTCATTAGCAGTGTAGTTAAGCTCAACAAGAGTTAAGTTTTTACTAATGAAATAAATAACATAGGTTCAAATATTTTCCATTTGACCTAAAATTGGTGCTACTTCTATATCATAATAATTAGTATTTTAATAAAAATTAGTATTTTATTAATATATGATAATTAGTATTTTAATAAAATTCAACATCTTTTACAACTAATTTAAACAATGGCAAGGCTATTATGCTAAAATTTGTTTAATATGTTGGCAAGTTATTGCCATTAATGGTAAATTCTAGTCATTGATGTGAAGTGATGTCAAGTTCAGCAATATCCTCTCGATTTTACCAATAATGTGTTAATATTATGATTTTGTTGATGTCTTGTTTGCTTACTGGGTGTTGTTAGTCTAGTTTGTTTGTAAATGGTTGGATTTGTATCTTAGCATCCCCTCTTTGAAGGAATTTTGTCTACATGAAACTTTCTCAAAATACCATGAAAAGTGCTTGGTTATATAGCCTTCTCAGAGATATTTCTAGTGGTATATAACACTTGGTAAAATTCCGAAGGAATGAGGAGAAAAATCCTTTTGTAGTATACAAGGATGGCCTCATTGCGTTCAGTCATTTTGGGTTTGAGATAGGAAAGGTGCACTTACTCAAGCATAAGTATGGATGGGTGGACTAATATAGGGCTTTAGAGTCTATCTAAGCATCTGGGGTGTGGGAGGTTCAACATGCAATGAATGACGAAAATGACTAGATCTTTAATTTTCCAAGACTAAACACTAGATAAACCTCAACATGATGTGGTAGCACACATGGCACTTGATGGAAGATACAAGTGGTAGATTGATGGAGTGGCACCATAAGGGTAGAACACATGGCAAGGTGATATGGAATACATGTGGCAGCGATGCGGAAATCATGGTGATGACATGGAAATAGGATTACAAGACATGTGGGATCCAGATGGCAACGTAAATGGCATCCAGGTGGTGCTAGGTGGGAGTGACATGACAAATATGATGATGTGGCACTTTGAAGTCATGATACATGGTACTTCTTTGGGACTCGCATGAGGAGAGTGATTTTTAATGTCTCATAATGTTAAGAAATTTGGTATTTTTCAAGGTTTTTGGGAATTTGGAGGCATGAGACCCTATGAGTATTTAATGTTCAGGATAAACAAGTAGCTAGAAAATGAGGAACATATCAAATCTTAAAATATTAGATTTATGACTTGGTGCATAGAGGTAAATGCTATTTGGCCATCTAAACTCTCAGTAGTATAAAGTATAGTGCATAGAGAGCATATACTCAAATATTGGATCTCCTAGATTTGGAGCCCAACATGGGAGTGCTATCTACTTATCCACCATATAGTGGAGAGCATGGTAAACATGTTATGATATGGGCTAGATCCTTGGAGCCCTGTATATTATACAAATGTTTAAGGACATGGTCCTGGCCGAAGGTCACAAGGAACTAATATCTTGACATCTAGTACTAAAGGAATGCCAGAATTAGCCCTCAGGTTTAGCATGTGGTCATATGGAGAAAAGAGCCAAAAGAAAATGAGCTTAAGCACTCTAACACATTAAATAATTCAAAGGTTGATAATGTGTTATGCGTTAATATAGTCAAGCCATGGGTAAAACCATGAAATTATACCTATGGTGAAGGAAGGATCTAAACCATAAATACAAAAGAGAGATAATTGTAGATGTGGTTTATGGGGCAGTGCAAAAAAATCAATATTTACAAAAAGATCATATAATAAAAAGGAAGAGTGAGAAGATGGTAGAGATGGCACAATATATCAGTGAATGTGTGAGAAGAGTAATGTGGATAATGTAACACCCACCCACTCCCTTGTACTATCTATGACTGCAGGAGGTACTACTTAATCAATTCAATCAATATCCAAGGTCAATTATGGAGATGGGGTCACAAAAATCCTCTTCTTACAACTTCTTCAAATCTCAAAACAAATTCCACTATCACATTCAACTCATTGAGATACTTGTGGCATTATAAATTTTATCTCAATCTGACTCTCAGATTGAAAATTATGCTCTCTTGAAGTTTGACTAATCAATTAAGGCCACATCAACATTGAACTACCACATGAAGAAGATTCCATGTGGCTGCCAAGTGTTCCTTTAACGGGCTGGGGTTTGTAACATCCCTCATGTTACCCCTATTTTTGTAATGTAAAATTATGATTGTGTAATGCTAGCATGTAGTCCATGGCTGGATAAGAGATTATGTGTGAAAATAAAATAAATTAAATGTAAATGTAACTTATGGTTGACTTGAACTGAGAAAGACATCGATCAAAGATTTTGAAGAGGTTTCCTGTTGCATGCATGTCAGTTTCCTATGGTTACACATGTTGTGTTCCTGTCATGTGCTTATTGTGTGCCATGAGAAGGCCCATACCTAACAAGCATCGAATTTTGAGACTAGAGAAGTGAGGATGACATCCTCACATTAAAGATAATGAATATGGAATCACGTATTGAGCCACCACTTGACACTTGAAAAACATGTGAGTGGAGGAGGGAAAATTCCCATGCCAATCTATTTTTGAAGGATTCAAATATTATTCCTATTTATACTATTTGAGGAGACTATTCTAGTTTGAAAAGTCACACATATAGAATGTAGGATAATATTCAATGAAAAACATGTAATTTACTATGAAAATTGGTAATTTTTTAGCGAATAGAATCCATTTAGTCATATATATGAAAATTTATTTATTTATTTAATTAATTTAATTTAATTATTAATTAATTAATTAATTTAATTTAATTTATTTTATTTTTCAGAAAACGTCCAAAATATAATTAATTAGTAAAATTTCACCCCTAAAATTTTCCCTGGCCCACGTTTTCTTGAATTATGCAACATGTTGGAAGGGGAGGCATGACATCTTTAGGAGAGGTTATAGGAGACCAAACATGGGGTGGGAATGAGAGTGCCAAAAACCACAGAGCAAGGAAGTTTTAGGTAAAGATGCTAAGGAGGCCTCGTGGCACCCCACACCTAAGTTGATGTGGTAAGTGCCATGGGGTCTTGACAATGGCCATGTGGATTCCAAATAGGAACCATGATGATGTGGACTTGTATTCTTTAGGCATGTAAATTCTAGTGCACTACACATGGATGCCATGTGGAAATATTGTGATGACATGGAACTCGCAAGACGGTGAAGTGGCGATGCTACATGGGCCAAACAAGAGCCATGTGGAGGCCATATGGAAGTTCAATTTTGATGTGGCATTAATTTATTGGTCAAAATTTTAGAGGGCATAATTTTCAATCTAGGAATTATAGGTTTAAAACCTGTAGAAAAATTACCTGGAAACAAATTCTTAAAACATAAAAAACATATAATGACGAGAACATAAAATATACATAGATATTTTCTCCTGAAACCCAAACTAGGAAAAACATATTGATTTTTCATTATATTACTATCAATGTTACAATACACACATACACACACATACATATACATGTTAAACCATTCACAAACCCCAATCCATTAACTCCGGATTAGAAAATAATCATAGTTCCCTTGACCAGATCTACAAAATACCATGGGAAAAAAACCATCATGCCCAAAACCATGTGCTAAAACCATGTGAAAAACCATGTGTAGGTTCACCCACCATCCTTGGGCCCACCCAACTATTATTGGGTTTGCATAATTTTTTTTCCTAGGGCACTACCCTAGATCTCGTCCAAGGGGGCTACTGCCCCCTTCAACCCCCTCACTACGCCCAACGCAACCTAATAATGCGAGTCACTAGTTGTGGAAAGAATATAACACATACCCAACAAGTATCAAATTGAGATAAAATGTATATAGCTAGAAAGTTCTCAACGAGTTGAACATGATGGTAGAATCTGTTTTGAGATTTGAAGAAGCTGTGATAAGAGAATTTATGTGACTCCATCTTCATAATAGACCTTGGAGGTCAGGTCAATTCATTAATTAATGCCTCTTGTAGCCTAAGATAGTATAAGGGGGTGGGAGTGGGTGTTACAGGTAATATAGACATTTCATTAGTCATAAATTGTATTTTCTAGTACATAGTAAATAAATGAAAGTGCTAAACAATAAAACAACACTAATTGGGGATTAATGTTCTTGATAGGTAGATTCCTACTAACGTTTGGGGGTAGATGTCTCCAATGGGTCAAACCTTCCAAATTTAGAAAAGGGATAGGTATCTTGTGCAAGTGGGTGCTTGCAAATTCTGTAACTGTAGGTGGGTGCCTACAACAATCATTTAAAGAAAAGAATAACCATTTTTGGTTTTCTCCCTTTATGGTTTTCCACATTAATTCTCTGGTGTTCTATGAGTTCATTTAATTATGTGATGGTTATATGTTTATTTCATAAACGAATAAGAAATAAGAATTGAAATGAAAGTTTATTTTGGGAAAAGATAATATTGATTTTTCACCCCCCACCCCCCCTCTCAACATTGAAAAATTGGTTCCAAATCCAAGTTCCTTCAGTAACAACTTAACTATTGGAAGGAAGATCTTACACAAAATGGAAATTCAAGATGATTTTTTTCAAGAAAACCTCCACTATTCAGTGTGACAAACTTTACATTTTGGAAAATCAGAATAAAGACTTATTTGATGTCACTTGGAATGGAAATTTAAAAAATTTTAGTGAGTGGGTATCATAACCAAGCAACTCCTCCAACAGACGAGGTAGGTAAGAAAAGTTATGAAAGTAGTGTAGTATGATACAACCAAGGTAATGTGGGATAAACTTGTAAATGTTTATGACAGAGACACCAAAGTAAAAAATGCAAAATTATATAGCTATAAGATATACAATATGAAAACCTAAAAATGAATAAGGATGAAACCATAGGTAGTTTATTTCTCATAAAGAATGAGGTTGTAAACAAAATGAAAGGACTAGGTGATAAAATTGATGATGTTACAATAGTCCAAAAGGTGTTGAGATGACTCACTACTAGATTAGATGCCAAAGTCTCTGCAATAGAAGAAATGCATGAATTAGATCAGATAACCATGGAGAAGCTTCATGGAATACTTATAGCTTGTGGGATAAGAATGAAGAAGGATCAACAAAGACTCAGAGAAGCTACTTTTACAGTATCAAATCAAAACAATATCAAGGCCAAGACTGCTCTATCCACATTTTAGATGAAGAGGAAGAAAAATTTATTAGAAGACTACAAAAAGGCACTGGAAAATATAAAGGTATGTAACCATTCAAATTTTTTCAATGTGGTAAAATAGGGAATTTTTATTCCAAATGTCCTTAAAAAGAAAGTAATAATGCTAAAAAGGATGGAAAATGAAAGAACACATCTAAGAAAAATTTCAAGAAGAAGTCTGTTAAAAGGAAAATTTTCTATTCACAAGAAGATGGTTACAGTGCATCAGAAGATGAAGTAGATTATGAATTTGACACAAAAATTAATGAGAAGCTCCTTATGGAACTTGAAAGTCGAATGTATATTATAGAGAAAATTGTGTTAGATTTTAAGCTTCTGTGGTTGTTTCTTGGAGTAGCATGATCCAGATTATCCACGGTATCATGTTCATTCTGTTGACGTTTCAAACCCCAAAGGGGGTCCATCATCAGGACTAATTTTCAGAATATGATTGATAGTTCTTTGAGAGAAGAATCATGTGACCAGAGTATAAATAAACCTAAATCTTGATAAATTTTATAAAGAAGCCGACTCTCATATATACATATGTATTAATTAATTAACTTTATAAAGAAGTTGACCCTCATATATACATATGAATATTATAATAATTTTAGTTTAATTAATTAATTTATTTTACTTAATTGATTTTAATATGTAGATTATTAATCCTTTTAATTCTCATGATTATAGGTTAGTTTTATTGTCCTTTCTATTAATTTTCTTATTTTTATTATTCAACCTAGAATCTAAAAATATTTTTTAAATAATTCATAATTATTTTAAATAATCACTATTAATTATAATTCTATCTATTGTTTTTATTATTATTTTATATAATCTAAGTAACAAATAACATTACTATTTAATTAATTACTAATAATTTTGTTTTATTTCATTACTAAATTTAATTCATAATTTTGATTTATTTTATTATTATTGTTTCCAAATTCCATTTTAATTTATTAAACCCTAATTGCTTAAATGATAATAAGGAAATTTTATTTTGATCAATACATCAATTAATTAATTAAATTTATTATTCTGTAATTATATATTTTATAAATGTTAATTTTATTTAACTTTCAGTTTTATTTTATTAAAATTAATTTAATTAATTCAAATCAATTAATTAATTAAAACAAATTTATTATTTATTTTAGTTTAATTAATTTAACTATTTAAATTGATTAATGTGATTTAATTAGCCTTTTAATTAAAATTAAATTAAATTAATTAATTAGTAAAATTAAATTAAATTATTAATTACTTAATTTAATTTAATTGATTAATGTAATTTAATTAGATCAATTTAATTAAAATTGAATTAAATTAACTTATTAATTTTACTAACCTTGTTAATTTCGAAAACCTATGATACTACGCTTCTAAAGGTTTCGAGGGATTTATTTGTCCAATCAGAGGAAGCCAATTTCCACTAATCTTACTCCCATTTTCCCTGTTGAGGTTATGAGGAAATTTCATAATTTCGATGGCCTCTCTGATTTTCCTTTTTTTGATAATTATCCTCTCTAGCAATTATTTTAGCATCTTCTAGACACACATGATGTTTGGTTTTGGATGAGTGTTCCGCAAGGATTGATGCATGGGATATCTCATTCTTTATATTGGCTCCGTGCTCTTTAAGTCTTATTCTTAGAGACCGACCTGTTTCCCCAGTATAACTCTTGCCACAAGAGCAATGAATCTTGTACGCAATGAATCTTATACACACCCTTGAGCTCTTGATGATCAATGTTATCTTTGACTAACCTCATCATTTGCCTTATTGTTCCACATGTTGTAAATTGAGTGTTTATGTTGTTCTTTCTTAAAAATTTTGCAATATTATCCGTAATCCCCTAGATGAATGGAAGGTATACTTTCCCGCCATTTTATTTTTCTTTCTTGTTTTCAGGAGGATTCTTAGAGAGGATCTTATCTTGTGCTCTTCTTATAGCTTTTTTTAATACTAAACTCTTTGTATCCTAGGTTTTTGAAGACCGAGGTTAAATGTTCAATCTCCTCATTTAGGTGATCAAGGTCAGAATCCTAAGAGCCCTAACAGCTAGAGTGTTTAAGACGCCAAATTTTTGGGATGGATGATGGTATGAGTCAGCATGAAGATAGCTATCAGTATGAGTTTTCTTCCTATAGACTTGGTGTCCCAAAGTTTCGTCCTCTTTTCTACTGATGAGAACATCAAGAAAGGGTATTTTACTATTCTCTTCAAGCTCCATAGTAAACTGGATTTTAGAAGATATAGAGTTAAGATGATTGAAAAACTTCTCCAGTTCAGCCCTGCCATGAGTCCATTTTAAGTTTGTGTCATCAACAAATCTTTTCCACCAAGCCGGTTTCAAACGGTATGAGTCAAGGGCTTTCCTTTCAAAGTACTCCATGTATAAGTTGGCGACAATAGGTGAGAGCGGAGAAACCATCGCGACCCTCGAAATTTGTTCATAATAATGGTCTTGAAAGCTGAAAAAAGTGGACCATAAACAAATTTCTGCAAGTTTTGCTGTTTCAGGATCGGTGGCTATCTTTATAACATGAACAGCTTCATCTAGAGGAATCTTTGTAAACAAAGAAACCACGTCAAAACTTACTAGAATATCATCCTTATCCACCCTTTCATTCTTAATAAGATTTATAAAATCATTTGAGTCTTTTATAAAAGAGTCTGTGTTACCAACCAGAGGTTTTAGGATCTTAGCTACATACTTAGCTAATTCATAGGTCGGGGAACCAACGGTGTTAACTATAGGTCTAAGAGGGACCCCTTCCTTATGAATTTTTGGTAATCCATAGATTCGAGGTATAACTTCACAGGATGGGATCAACTTCTTTTTTATTTTATCTTCAAGGTTGGTTTCCATGATGGCTTTCTTGACTTGTTTTATTACCTTGGGAATAGGGTTGGAGTTGATTCTTCTATAGCTCCCACAATTTAGATGCTCATTCATCTTATGAATGTAATCTTCCTTATTTAACACAACAGTGGCTCCTTTATCCGCCTTAAGCACAACTATCTTATCATTTAAGAAGAGATCCAAGAGCCTCCTAACCCTCTTTATTTAAACTACTCCTTGGCCGTTTAGATTTCAACATAACTAGGGAGCATTCCTGTCTTAATATCTCCTTATTATTTAATGAAAGGCCCTGAGTCCCATTCTCAATGTTGTAGATGATGCTTTCAAATGGAATGTTCTTGGGAGAGACCGCGAATCCCAATCCTTTGCTAAGGGTATTAATATCTTCAGGAGTGAGCATTACAGAAGAGAGATTAACGACTCTCTTATCATGTTTATTTGGAACATTGGATATCTTAAAAACAGACTTATTAGAATCCGCCCCATGCTGATTTTCAACCGCAGCACTGTCACTATTAATAATTCTACAACCCATATTAATTTTTGAATTACCTTCTATGTTCTCTTTGCCCTCATCGTGCGCTAAATTTACCTCATTTATGATTCTTCTAGCAATATTGTTGCTGCTTATTATGGTTTTCATATCATACCTATTTTTGTTCTCACTGTTTTCAACACCAATGCATGAAACCATGTTGTAACCAGTGCTGTCATCTGTAGCGTTTACATTACAGGTCTCACTGGAATTCTCCACGCAGGTCTGATCATTGTCACCTGTATTCTCCACGTAGGTTTGATCCTTGAAACCGGTATTTTCTGCATTAATATTGTTATAATCATCCATGCAGGATATTATGTTGTCCCTACGTTCTGCTGACAACAATACCGTGCTGCCTCCCTCGATTCTTCTGGCATGCATGTTCCTGATTTCAATACTATCGATATTCCTGTCGGTTATGGTTTTAACATCACTGTTTTTGTTTTCAACACCAATATTGCCGGAAACCATGCAGGACTTCAATGTGCTCACCATGCTAGCGCTGTTATCTGCTTTTGCAATCGATTTTGCGCTGCCTTTCCTTGCAACTGGCATGCTTTCCACAACTGATTCATTGTTAACCTTAGCACCTGCGCTTTCTTCTAATCTATATAGCTTCCTCAACTGTCTTTCACGGGCTATTCTACCTTCTGTCCAGGCCTTCAAGGCAGCTTTTGCATCAATAATTCTCCACAGATTGAAGCTGATTATCTTGGTTAGTTTAAATCAGTGGAAAGGTAGAGCGACTGAGCCTATCTAACGCAGCCCTGGTTCTCTTGATTTCACTTTGAATTAGGGCCAGACTTAACTTTAATAATGATTTATTATTATATTGATTAAAGAGTCTGTGTTTTATCTGAGTAAATGGAGGAATGATTTCATTGTTTCTACACTGCTTTAGGAATTGCAGGTTAGCAGTTCTTCTCTCAATTTTTATCCTTAATATTTCGAGAAGACAGATCTCATTCCATGTATCCCCTCCGTATAGGGAAATTATGTTAGATTTTAAGCTTCTGTGGTTGTTTCTTGGAGTAGCATGATCTGGATTATCCACAGTGTCATGTTCATTCTGTCAACGTTTCAAACCCCAAAGGGGGTCCATCATGAGGACTAACTTTTAGAATATGATTGATAGTTCTTTGAGAGAAGAATCATGCAACCAGAGTATAAATAAACCTAAATCTTGATAAATTTTATAAAGAAGTCGACTCTCATATATACATATGAATTAATTAATTAATTTTATAAAGAAGTCGACCCTCATATATACATATGAATATTATAATAATTTTAGTTTAATTAATTAATTTTTATTTTACTTAATTGATTTTAATATGTAGATTACTAATCCTTTTAATTCTCTTGATTATAGGTTAGTTTTATTGTCCTTTCTATTAATTTTCTTATTTTTATTGTTGTTTTCATTCTATTTAACCTAAGAATCTAAAAATATCTTTTAATTAATTCATAAATTATTTTAATTAATCAACTAATTAATTATAATTCAATCTATTGTTTTTATTATTATTTTTATTTTATTTTAGTTAATTAATCCTAAATAACAAATAAACATTCCTATTTAATTAATTTAATTAATTGATTTTATTTTATTTGATTACTTAATTTAATT